>ML347405.1:0-131656 GCA_005239505.1 Nicotiana paniculata
TATTCTGGAAGTAATCAGCTTCTTGCGCTTGTAGAAAAATGCTCACCATTTCAACCTCATCCACCAGAGGTTTGACCCTAGATGCTTGCCCACGCCATTTGATGGCGTATTCCCTGAAACTCTCTGAGGCTTTCTTTTTTAGATTGGAAAGCGAGTTTCTATCAGGAGCGATGTCCACATTGTGTTGGAATTGTCGGACAAAATCTCGGGCTAAGTCATCCCATATGTTCCAACGGGATATATCCTGGTCCATATACCATTCTGATGCAATTACCGTTAAACTTTCTCCAAAATACGCCATGAGAAGTTCCTCCTTCCCGCCTGTTCCCCTGAGTTGGTTGCAGTATCTTTTCAGGTGGGCTATGGGGTCTCCATGCCCGTCGTATCTTTCGAACTTGGGAGTCTTGAACCCGAGGGGCAGATGGACGTGCGGGAACATGCACAAATCTGTGTAGGAGACACTTTTTTGCCCGCTTAGCCCTTGTATATTTTTGAGGCTCTGTTCAATACTCCTCGTTTTCCGGGTTATTTCTTCATTTTCGAAGCTTTTCTTATCCTGTCCCAAAGTGAACTCGGGCTGAGTTTGTTGGAGATATTCATTGGGAGCACCATGAGCAGTATCCTGATGGACGGATGGTGTTTGAAACGTGAACGTTGGTGGCTCGAAACTTGGTCCGGAGATAGTTGGTGGGGCCGTGGCGGAGATTGGTGGTGCGGAAAAAATGTTGGAAGACGCACCAGAAAACAAAGCTTGGGGGCGAACCTCAGAAGGCCTTCCGGCAAAATGAGCCAACATGCTTGGATATCCAAATAGCGTGGTCGGGTAGCTTATGGGGATATTGGAAGTCCCTCCTGCCCTGGGGATTATCTCTGGGAATCCCGGGATATTACTAGGTGGGTCCCTACCATTGGACCATGCATCCCACATTTCTAGCATGCGGTAACGCAGAGCCCTGTTTTCTTCCGCTGTTGCGGACTCCTATGTTGGGATGGCGGGGTTTAGGTATTCCACGGCGGAGATGACGATGGGAAGGTGACCTTTAGATGTCATTTCTATGCCCCCCTTCGATCTTGTGAAGTAAGGATGGGAACCCGGGTTACCGCTAAACCAACCACCTTAAAATACCTTGAAAGATTGAACCAAACGTTAGTTTTAACACATAGACAAATTACCCGTACGGGGTATGCAATGCACCTGATGATTTTCTATATGTCTTCGCCACAGTTGTGTATTTCATCCCGGCCTTATCTCTTGGTTTATTTTTATTTTGGTTATTATTTTCCCCTTTCCTTGGTTATTGCGTCGGCTATTTACTTCCTTGCTTGGTTTCCTTTCTTATGGTTATGATCGAATCCTATGTGGAATGCCTACGTATCACGGTGCCGCGTGAATCAGACCGTCGCGTAGTTTATGTTAGCAAAACCCAAAGAGATGCATATGTAATTTTCTAAAGGCTTCATTCCAAGAAAATTCCATTCAAAACACTTTTGATTACAGAAAGTTAACAACCCATTTTTGGAATTACAGAGTTTGCAAAACAGACTCGACACACATTTTTTAAAATATAAAGACTATTGTGGGCTCAACATATGAATGTGACTAGAAAAGTGAAGTACATACTCGAAAATATCAAGAATACATTAGTGCTTCCGTTGCTCCAGGGGCCGGTGGGGCATTATTCGGCCTTGCCACGGGCCTGCGTGCTATGTCTTGTCAGAGGCGGTAAAGGTCGTCCATTATCTTATGGACGAAGATCATAATCGCTGAGAAGAAAGTGGTCCGAGTCATATATTCGCATTCCTGACATTTGGTGACGATGTAGTCAGCTATCTCTTGGACCTTTCGCCTGATGATACCTTTCTCTCGGATCAGGCGCCCGATCTGTTGGGATCTTCCTTCTAAAGTTTGGACATCCTTGTGACTCTGTTCTTGCCATTGTTGCAATGCTCTTTCTAACCGAGCCATCATGGCATAGCACTGTTCCCTCTCTGTTTTAAACCTTTTTGCCTGTTTGGCCATCTCGTTCTCGACGACGACCAATTTATCTTTCAAGCCCACGACTTCGTGGTCATATTTCTTTTTTAGTCTCTGAACAAATTATGTTCTTCTTCCGCACTCCTTGTTAGTCTTGCCCGAACTTCGGCCAGTTCTTCTTCGGCCTTGTCTAAATCATTCCCATAGCTACATACTTTATGCCTCAGGTTTTTGATAAGCCTTTCATCGGTCCTGCTTCTCTCTGGGTTCTCAGCAACTGTTTTCAGTTCCTGTATCTGGGCCCGGATGGCTTCATTTTCTTGGGCTAATTTATTTTTCTCTCCTTCAATTGAGGCCATTTATAGAATGTTTTCGAACTTGATTTCCCTGACCTGGGCCTCCAATTTGCTTATGGTGGCTCGATAGTTTTTCTCTTTTTCTAACCAAGCCCAATGCTCTTGAGTTTGCTCGGCGAATTGTTGTACATGGGGCCTCTTTGCGGGTCGTTCTTGCTCTTGATTCTCCCTGCCTCTTACATCGTACCAAGAGGTGTAGGCGGGTTCCACTTCCCTTTTGGATAAGTCTCTCACACGAGTTTGAGGTTCTAGAAACCTGCATTCATTCAAAATTTGACGGACCCTGCCTTCAGGAAATGCAGCTCTTGGGCATAATTCAATGGCTTGTTGGCTTAAATCCTCGTCATGGGGAACCCCCTATTGCCTCCCCAACTGGCGCAGGACCCGGTGCGGAGCATATGGCTGAATGCTTCGCAGGCCCAGTAACAGGAGATAGCAAACCTCAGTAGACATATTGATAACCTCATTGAGAGGGAGCCATCCGAATGTCCACTCGATTTGGTTGGCAGTCACTGAGATCAAGTATAAGTGCCAGGCTTCTGTGCCTTCAGGGAATTGGTGGCCTTTTACCCGAGTACCATGTTCCTCGATGCAGTTCAAACCGGTTAAGTCATAGTTCATGTAGCCCGGGCGTTGACAGAGGTGTTCGATCAGCCAGATTTGTAGGAGCATGTTGCACCCCTCGAAGAATTTCCCCCCTGATTGACAAACTGTCAGAGCACGGTAAATCTCGGCTATGACCATCGGTATCAGTGTGCCATTGGACTTTTTCATCATGAAGTATGCTATTCCCACCAGTCTGATGTCTATGCATCCGTCGCTTCTTGGGCAGCTCAAGGTGCCCAAGAATGCTACCACAAAAGCTAGCCCCCGTCGTGCTTCCCATTTAGCCTGATCTTTGTGAGTCAGACCAGTGTTGTTAGCCTCATAACCCTGGGGATCTCCATAACGTCTGTAAAGAAAGTAGAAAGTGCAGAAGCCTTCGGACAAATGTGGGTCTTGGACGTCCCGGCTAATGTTCAACAGATCCAAAAACTTGTGGGGAGTCACCGTCCTGGGCGCCACTGGGTACCGACTTCTGAGATTATCATTGAGACCAGCATACCCTGCTATTTTCTCCAGCGTGGGTGTTAATTCAAAGCCCGAAAAGTGGAATACATTATGGGCGGGATCCCAGAACGGTACTAGATCCTCGATGATGTCCAACCTCAGCTTGATCTTTAAAAGTCAAGTAAGTCCCCCTAAAACTTTTATAACAGACTTTCTACTGGTCTCCCCCAAGTTTCTCCACCACATATGGAGTCCCAGAGGGATTTCCTCGACTGCTTTGAAGGGGATGTTTTCGACTGTATTCATCCTGCACATTCGTTCTTTTTATTAAGACCACATAAAATTTTTCGAAAAGTGTCATTTTCAGCAAAGGGCTTAAAGAAAATGGACCACCTTTGCGAATACGGCCTTTTAAAGCAGTGTTCGCGAATTGGGTCAAAATTTAAAGACAAAACACAGGTGGCCATTCTTGCAAAACGGCCTTCCGATGCCCCACTTGGGCGATTAAGCTATAATGGCGTCACCTAATTTTATTTAAGGCTATAGTTGTTTGATTTTGAAAGATGGAGTTGGACCCGATAAGGGTTGCCTACGCATCTCACACCAGTGAGCGTAGTTCGGGAAAATCATGATTAACTAAAAATATACACCCTCATCATTTTATTTTATATATGTATATTTTATTTTTTATTTATTTATTTTTTTAGAAATTTTGGCAGCGTTTCGGGATAAACACGAGGATTTTCTAAAATAGGGTAAATTCTCTATTCTACCTCACTCTTGGTTTTTCTGCTCATTTTTTATTTTGCCGGTCGATACACAAGTTGTGACAAATAAATGCATACGTAGCAAATAAAATGCATCAGTGTAGTCTTTTATTTCGGGTACACCTGTCCTAGACGAACCCAACCCCTGTGTTGAGTCCCCTAAGTCAAATGCACATGATGCAAATACGCGTTCCTATTTAGGGATCCGGCATGGGGCTATGTTATTCTAGGTTTAAATCCTGGGGTTTATTGTTCTAGACTTGGCTTACTCGAGAGGACAGCTCAAGCCGAGGTCGGGGCAGCGTACCCGGAATACAGAAGCTTCGCCGGCTTTGCAACTTACCCGTACCTCGTTCTAAAATTTGGATATAACTCTAACAGAAAAGAAGTCACACGAAGTGCACACATCCCGGATGATTTAGAAGACTCAGAGAGAAGAGGGTTTCGGCACAATTTTATATACAATTCAGATAATATCAAAGCGGTATAAAGAGGCATTTAACACATTAGGCTCAAACACGTAAAATCAGGTAATAAAGCCAAATATAATAGTTTATTATAAGATCAAATTCTTAAACCCTGAACCAGATATTCTGGGTTCGATCCCCAGCAGAGTCGCTAGAGCTGTCACCCATCCTTCTTCACCACCCCAGATTAATGAAGGGGTGAGTAGGGAGTTTTTCCACTTTAAGTGACATTATTCGGGTTTGGGATTTATTTATTAATTTCAGAGTCGCCACCCGAATATTTGACGATGCTCCGGGACACCGCGTTAAAGAATACCAAAATCGAGGAAATTTTGACCCTGTTTTGATTTCTCTGCGCACCAGAAATTCGAGTAAGGAATTCTGTTAACCCGGGAGAAAGTGTTAGGCATTCCCGAGTTCCGTGGTTCTAGAACGGTCGCTTAACTATTAATATTTGTCCTAGTTATCTGGTGATTTACATATTTTTTGCCTATTGGATTTAACCGTTTAATTTTTAACCGCTTTTAGTATTTATGGATTTATCTTGAAATAAGTCACGATATCATGCACTTATTTGTTTTGGGGACATATTATAACTACGCCACATGAAATGCACCCGCAATTATAACATGTGCTTTTTATTATAGTTTGAAGTTGAAGACGGGGACATGAGTTGTCGCACCCGCGTGTAGGTTACGTAGACAAGACTATGGTCGTGACGATTTTTAAAATGCCCGTTTGTGGCGATGTTTGGAGTTGAGGGTCGGGGATCATGAGTTTCCACTCCCGAGTGTAGGTTATGGTATTTGAGATAATATTCGATCTTATCCAAATTTCAAACTAAAAGTCTCATTCTACCTAGAAGATCGCCTAAAATGATATTCATTAGTCTAAGGATAACAGGTTTTGGGCTATGGCCATATTTTAGCCCCAAATTGTTTCAACCCTTTTGGCAAATCCCAATTGTGACTAGTTTGTAGGAAGGCCACTAGTTTAGGAAATTCAGTTAAGTCTTAAGGGTCTTTACTTTCTAGTTTGGTGAATAATAAGAAGCATAGCAGTCAAAAATAAATATTTATTCATGCATACGCTTATAAGCATACAAACACCTTATTTACTGTTTTTCGGCCTTGAATTGGTAAGCTAGAACTATCTATTGTTCTTTGTAGGAACTTTGTAATCTTGAAAGAATAGCATGGCATTAACAGGTTTTACCAGTTCACACTTTGCAGTTTTTGTCCATTTTTAGACAGCCTAAACACAGATCTAAAATTGGGATTTATATGTATTTTTAATGTACAAATATTCATACATCTATCTCGAAAAAATTTAAAGGATGTGAGATAAGTTAAAAATATGTTGGATCACCAATTTCTATTCATATTGAAAGTTACAGAATCTGAAATAACATGATTCCAAAATTCTAGCAGATGTTTACAGGGAGATTTTCATATAGACTAATTCAGATATAAAATCATACTTTTAATTGAATGTCTACTCTCATCATACTACTTCTTAAAGCAGATAACTCTAATCCTTAGTCCCGTCTACTCCCTCATGGCCCGTTAGCCCAAGGAGTTAAACTTGATTAAAGCCTTAATGGGTTGTTTCATCAAGCTGGCCCAATTCTGGATTTAGCAAGAAAAGTAAGAACCCCGAAATAATAGTGTACAGTATCCAGTCCATATTTACAACTAAAATAAAAAAAAAATTATATTATTACATTATCATTTCACTATGAAATACAATTTCGTGAAAGAAAAACAATAAGTAATAAAGTAAAGAGAGAACAACACTGCTCCTGCGCAGGCCGACCTTCAGAGGCTTAGAAATCTATATATTTTTTCTATCTTCTTAATCACTATACGACTAACTTAACAAACACATTCTAGGCATGTTGTAAGGCAACATGACTATTATTGGGTCAGGTTTAATCCCAATCATGCAATAGTGTCGATTCTAAAGGTCAGAACCTACTTTGGTGCACTCTTCTTGGAATGAATCTGACCATAAAGAGGTCAGGTTCAGCTCCGAAGATGCAAACCTATCAACCCTTTTATCATTCCAAAATTTATTGCCTAAATTCATACTATGATTTGACTACTCTTAGGCATTTCTTAAGGCATGCATCTGACCATTTATGGGTTCAGATTTCTGTCTTAATGCCTTTTGTAATAATAATCTAACTACTCCATAATTATTTATGCATGATCATAGGGGGAATCTGACCATGAATGGGTCAGACTTTTAATCCCCTAATGCCAACACAAAACTAAGTCTAAATTTATATGGTGAGTTGCTTAATGAGTCTCTTTAGTGACCACGGAAACACAAGTAAGAGCATCTTTTAATCTAAAACTATAAGTCCAAAATTTTGCTATTTGGACAGTAGTAACAACAGACTTTCAGACATTTATAGGATGAGTCATACCATAAAGGAGGTTAGACTCAACCTTGATTATGCTTTACACCACATTGATAGAACAGGTTCCTGCCCTTTTTTATGGACTGAATCTGACCATAAAAGGGGTCAGATTCAACTCCATAGAGGTCATCTTTTGTGACTTTCAACTCATACTTATACCATGACTTTGATTTTTAGGCATGTTTTAGAGAATAAATCTGATCATATTAAGGGATTCAGATTCTTTTCCCTAGGAGCCTTTTGATTACCCACTTCTTATCCGTAAAGGGGTGATTTCCAGCACCTTAGGCTACTTTTTATGCACTACTAAGGGGTGAGTTTTACTATTAAAAAGTCATGCTCATCTACCCTAGGGCCAACTATCTAGAGACTTGCTTTGTTGAATCTCTTCAGTGACCAAAGAGACCCAATCAAAAGCATATTTCTGCCATCTTATGGGCAAAATCTGACCATAGAAGAGGTCAGATTCAACATCCAAGTGCATATTATTCCACTAATGGACTAACACAAACCTGATATCCAATGATACTCAATGCATTTCAACAAACTTAAAATCAAAACAAAATAATTCTAAGGATTTAGATATTACACACACATCATATATTCAGATTCCTTAACATCATGTCAACTAAATATTACTTCAGTTTTATAGACCAAGAACAAAGAAGAAGATTTAGCTTAACATAATCTCAAAAAAAATATAGCAAGAATCAAACATTTAGCATCAACTAACAACAAATTCTGAGTATAACTATTTCATTTAAAGTTCATTGTTACATACCTCTTTCGAAGAGAA
The DNA here is from genome assembly GCA_005239505.1 of Nicotiana paniculata. Lineage (NCBI taxonomy): Eukaryota > Viridiplantae > Streptophyta > Magnoliopsida > Solanales > Solanaceae > Nicotiana > Nicotiana paniculata. The sequence goes on from ML347405.1 coordinate 7,837, forward strand.
AATAATCAAAAGAAACCTGACCAAATAAAGGCCAGGCAGAGATGGAAATCAGCAAGAAGAAGAAAAACCCAGCAACAACAAACAGCAAGCCCAAAACCAAACTGCCCCAGCAGGAAATTACCCAGGAGTTTCGAGTGTAGACACTTAAAATTCTCGGAATCTGGATACCCAGGTAGAACAGGAAGCTGAGAACCAAAATAATAACCAGATGGATTTTTGTTCTAAGGAAGTAGTAAGATTTTCTTTGTTTTCTACTGATATTTGTTTTTTGGAAATTTGGTTTGTGAGCAGCAGCTGCTATATTTTTCCCTTTTTTTTTTCTTCTGTCTTCTCTCTTCCCTCTCTAGAGTCTACGGATCCTTTTCTATTTATAGAGTAACTTAGGGTGGTATCCTTTGGTATATTCCTAATTGATTAAGCCGAAGAGGGTACATGTACAACTGTCCACCCTATCCTTTTGGGACATCTGCACCTTTCCAGAACATTTCAGCCTTAGAAAAGACCCTTCGAGCCTTAAAATCTGATTTCTTAATCTTCATTACTTGTTGTAACCCTTGGAGTCCCTGAATTTACCATTGGGTAATCAGGGGTACTCTCTTGGGTTATTATTTAACTTTAGTTAGTTGAAAAACTAATTAACCCATTTTAGTTAACTAGGGGTTGTTCTTGACTAGGGTTAGGTTAACTAATTAAAGGTTAATTGATTAAGTCTCTATTAGTCAACTAGGTTTAGCTTGTTAATTAATTTAAGTCAATCCGCTTAATTCCCTAACCAAAGTTAACTTATTTGGTTTGGTTAATCCAACTCAATTACTAATAATCAGAAACTTGACTAACTACTAAGCCTAGGTTAACTAATTTGTTTTAGTTAATTAATCTTAAACTAATTATTTTAGACAGATTTTACGATTTAGTTAATTACTTAAGATACTATTAGGCTTAGGTTAGTTAACTTAGGTCTTTAGGCTTAGGATAATAAAAAGAAGTTGGTTATGTTAACTAGTTCATCTTGTTTGAAGGAGTCGACTAAGTTAAATCAATTCATTGGTTTTAAATGAGTCTTATGCTATGTTAACTATTAGTCAGCAAACAAACTTCATTCTAATCTAATTAACTAATAGCTAAACCTTCATTGTTTTATCAAAGGTTAATTGACTTTAGATTAATTAATTACTTTAGGTTAGTTAAATTAATTTCTTAGACTTAGTTATTTCCTTGTATTAGGGCCTGCTTTGGCTTCTACTTGTGTCTAGGTAGGGCTTAGTTTGTTTAGGTTAATTAAATATTCCAGTCTAAACTAAGACTCGAAATTAGGCTAACTCATGGTTAATTGGAAGTTAACATCTAATTGAGATTAATAACATAGGCAGCAAGATCAAGGCTAAATCAAATGACGACCTCAAACAAAATACGAGCCAAACACCTAATAGAGGCTGTTTTACTTACAAGCATTTCGACATACGAATTCAGGGATTTAACGATCAATTGTTCATGCTTGTTTATTGATAGAATTCACCAACATAAAAATGTCTGGAAATTAGCAGAGAAAGAAAACTAAACAAAACCTAATACTAATCTTGGTCATACAAATTACTAAACTTAAACAGTTAAATCATACAAAAAATAGTGATAAAACCTAAGCTAAATGCATTTGGGACATTAAATTAAAAACGGAAAACATGAATAGGTAAAAGAAAAAATAAAGGAAAACAGTGAGTAACTAGGGCCTATTTATGCTAAAAAATCAAGAAACACATAGAAAGGAAGTGGGGATACCCGTTTGAGGGGTTTGGACGAACTACGGCAACTAGCCGGAGTTAGGCCGGATTACGGCGACCTCCAAAAGTGACCCTTACTTACATGAATCGACGGCTCTTGTCAAGAGCCATCGACTCATATGAGTTTGAGTCACACAGCCGCTTGGATTCGTCATTAGCACAAATTAGGGTTCTGACATCTTCTTAGATCTGTCAAAACTCACGATTGAACGGTGATTTAGGGAAACCTTCGGTGGGATGGGATTAAGGAGGTCGTGAGGACTATCCGGTAAAAGTTTGGTCCGGATTGGTGGAGGTCCGGTGGCGGGAGCAAGGTGGGAATTCTAGGGCGGCTAGGGTTTGGTTTGCAGAAGAGAGAGAGACGGAGGGGATGGGGGTTAGGATTTGGTGAAAGGAGGGGGTGGGGTAGGGTTTGGACACTTAAATATTAAAAGGGTGGTCAGTTCCCAGCCGTTGGATCAAAGATAGATCAATGGCTGGGATTGAACTTGGCCTAAAACGGCGTCGTTTTGGTTAAGCTGGGGCAGGCCGGGTGTAAAGGGTTTGGGCTGGGCTGTTTTAGTTTGTAGGGATTGGGTTTGGGCCTGGGTAGTTTCAAGCCCAGGTCCGAAATTGGCTTTTTCTCAATTAATTAACTAAATAACCTAAATAAGTCCAAATCTAATTTAATCCAAAAAATGTTAGCAGTTAATTTTGAACCTTATTTTCATCTATTTACTTATTAATTAAGAATAAAATAACCAATTATATATTCTTAATTAAATATATGATTTATCGAATAAAATGATTAATTTTATAGTAATTAGTTATTAAAAACTACATTACGTTAAATACTCGTCATTTGTCTATTATTTAATTAATTATAAATAATAACTTCATAATGCAAAATTTTTAATGATTTTGAAAGATGTATTATGGATAAGCAAACAATGCAAATAATTCACAATTAATTACTGAAAAATCAACAAAATTCATAAAATCAATTGATTTATTGAGATTTTATAGGACGATACGGCGAGTAAAAATCACATACTTACAGAGGCGAGAAGTGGAAATTTTTAAAGGGTTGTATGCAACCAAAAAGAACAATATGAGTGAATAAGGAAGACTATTAAGGGACAAAAAGTTAAAGTATGGAAGTACAATAAGATTCATAGGCAAGTGAGCTCTAGGGTTATAAGTAGTATGAGCCACATTTTCATTATAAGTGGATTAGTAATTTTAATGGGGATTATCGGAAGGTTAATTTAATCATACATATGCGAGGTTACTTTATAGAAGGATGAATTAGGATGAGCTAGAACTAAGGTACCGATTGGAGATTCATACGAATCTAACACTAACTAGCATTGTCGTGATAGAATGAGTGAATGAGAAGAAGGAGGAAGAGGATTAGCGGGAGAAAATTTTTCAAGGATATTTATAAAGATCACCTTGACAAGACATGTGCACGAATGTTAAACTCGTCGAAAGAAGGCATGCCAATAAAAATGTATGATTCGCTACGTATATTGAACCCTATAAATATTCTCTAAGGAAGAAAGGTTACCCATAGGTCTCCTAAGCTACCAGGAATACGACCTACAGAAGGCGAAAAGATGAGTCAAACTTAAACATTGAAATATTTACCGAAGGGTGGAAACGAGGTGGGAGTAAGTGTGAGGTGTTGCGTGTATGGTATTGTTTTGGAAGGTAGTAAGCTAGTTTTGGCAGCCTAGATGTGTTGTTGTTGAAGTTGTTCTTGTCATTTTTGTGTTGGTTTGACTTGGAAGGTAGTGATATAGGTGCTATCAAATTTTCTGAAAATCGTAGGTGTGTTGTTATTTATTGTTGAACTGCTTGAGAGACGTAATATGATTATTATTGATGTTGTTCGGGCTCGTTGGTGATTGTTGTAACTTGTGGGAAGTCATATAAATAGGGAATGTGTTGCCCGTTTTATCTTAAATTATGTTGTGGTCGATATATAATAGTTACGATGCTTAAACGATAACGATAGTATTATTTCTCGTATTGTAGACTAAGGAGCCATGAAATTTGCATAGCTTAAGGTTGGGCAGTATATACAAAGTATGTGAGGCTATCCCTTTCTTTCTTTTGCATGACTCCGATTGTATATAACGTAACTAATGAGCTTCTAAAGATACTCCACTCTTATAAGCTAGCAGTAATTACGTTGTTTCCCTTTTTATGAAATGATTGATGTTGATGTTGCTTCTCTTTCTCTTGTTTTATGAAATGATGTTGGTATTTCATAATTCTTATAAGATTCATGATGACGAGTTACATGTAATAACGTATACGAAGGTTATCGGCTTTATGTCACTCGAAAAGGTTCAGAATGTGATTCCTTGAGTCCAACGTGCAGTATATATATGTACCTGTTCTAATCTACTGAGCCGCGCTATAGTCAGCCGAGTACAGAACTTAACGGGAAAGAACTGATTAGTTGGATTTTACCAAGATCCACATGGATGAGCACGATTCCACATAGTCTTATTATGGCAAGATACATTTTTCAGAGCCTATTATGACGAGGTATGATATGATGATGATGATGACTCCCACATAAGTGTATGTTTTTTTGTACTGACGTATCTTTTATTTGTGGATGCTGCATTTTGTGCTCCGGTCTGGATGGAAAGGTTGACGATCATCCCAATAGGCTAACAGTTCACCAGGAAGTGTTGTTGCACTCCACTTGCCTTGGAGTTACCTTTTGAGTCAGTATACTTATGTATATATGTTTATAGGTATGATAGGTCCTATCCGACCTTATGATTTTTATCTATTCCTTAGATGCTTGCAGACAGAGTCATGTGTATACATGTTTTGTTCGGCCTTGTTTGCTCATGTTTCTTATGTATATCATTTTGGATTTGTCATATGTTGAGTATTCCTCTATGTTTTATTTAGGTTATCTCATGAAGACCCTTCTGGCCCATTTTGACATGTTAGTATGGTTCAAGATACATTACGTTGGTTCTCGCATGTAAGGCTTGGGCGCCCGTTGTGACTTTTCGATTTGAGTTATGTAAAACTTGGTATCGGAGCCTGTCTATCCTACTGATGTCTACATGTCGTGTCTAGTACAGTGTTATTTAAGGGTGTGTTGTGCGCCACACTTATAAACAGGAGGCTGTACGGCATTTAGTATGGTTTCTTTCCTTTCACGTTCCAGATTATGTGATAGATCTAAGTGTTAGGGTATCGAATCTAATGTATGCATTGATGTAGGTTGTACAGAGATGTCATTGGCCATAACAGCGCAACTAGTGGGAATGTATAGGAACAATCGGGATAGGGTATGAGATGTATGTCTTCTACTGAGACCAATCTATATGAGGACCAGGATAAGTCACTTCCTTAGATATTCCCGGTTCCACCAGTATTAGAGAAGCCGGGAAGGTCCAATATCATTGGTTCTACTAGTTCCACCACCGTCTCCATCAGATCAGGATGTGAGAAAAGCAGTACAAGTATTGACGCAGGTTTTAGCTTCTCAGGATTGGCATCACCCGAGGGACCCTAATAGTAATAAAGCCCTTAATGGGTTAGAAAATGCACAACATAAGGGGTTCAGAGAGCAATAGCCGTCTATATTTTCAACAGATGATTTTGATGATACTATGGGGTGGACTAAGAGGGCAAGGACTGTTGATGATTACAGAGGATTATCGGGTGATGGTAGGTTCCAGCAGATTGGGTTAGTACAGGTAGAGTAGTGTTGCCCCAACCATTGAGTCATTAGTGCGGTTGGGCGCATGCTGGCCAATGTCGTGTAGGAACCAGTGTTTGTTTTTGGTGTGCAAAAAGAGCCGCAAAATACGGGCATGTCTAGTTGTCACGACCCTAGATCTAAACTAGTCCTGATGGTGCCTATCGTGGGACTAGGCCAACCAAACTAAAACTCAAAACGTAATGCATCTTTCATTTATATCATTATTTAACTGATAATCCATAAAGGTTTCATTTAATATTTTTAAACACATACAGCTATATCGAAGTTAAATACAACCCCCAAGATACAAGAGTTATTTGTCATGAGCATCTACAAAAAATACACAACTCTGGAAAATAAACTCTATAATAGTAAGCAGGAGAGGGAGCAGGGCTTCAGACGCGTGCAACTACCTCACAAAATCTCCGAGAAGTCTCTGGAATAGATACACACCTCACTATGCCCTAGCACTTGGATCTGCACACAAGGTGCAGGGAGTAATGTGAGTGCGCCAACTCAGTATTAATGAAAATAAATTAGGTCTATGTCACGCCCTAAAACCAAGGGACGAGACCGGCGCCTAACCAGATGATCCCGGTCAAGCGGACCTGGATTGTCTTTCCTGCCCAACGCGTTACACCGTGTTTATGATATACAGTATTCCATATGAAATAGAAAATTATATCGAAACACGGACTTACAACTTAAGTACATTTCTCCTTTTAATATTTTAGCATTTGATAATCCCAAAGATACAAGCTACATGCAACATTTTCGATTGAGTCCACGATTATGAGTAAATACAACTACTGCCCAAAATATATATTGACAACCCACATAGTGTCTACGGAGCCTCTAAGAATACTAGTATTTTACATAGATTTGCCGATGACAAGGCCGCGACTATACCTTTAAAGACACAACATATACAAAAGAAGATGATATAGACTACACACGGCCCCGAGAGGAAATGGGGCTCACCAGAACTGCTGAAAGGATGAAGAGGAGGCACCACTATCGGCGTTCGGAATTACCTGCTATAGAACCAACTACATCAATGTAAAAGATGTAGCGTGCCCGGAAAAAACAAGATTCATTCTAAGTAGAATCAAACAGTACACAAATAGAGGACAATCAGGAAAACATAACAAATACCACACAGAAATACAGAAAATCACAAATGAAGGTTTCACAGTTACTCATTTGAATTTTTTCATCTGTTGCGGCGTGCAACTCGATCCCAGCGTTCAGTCACATCTCACCCTTATTGCCTCTCCACCCTTATTACTTTGTGTTGCATCGCGCAACCCGATCCCAACGTACAATCACATTTCTCCCTTATTACCTCTCCACCCTTATTACTTCATGTTGCGGCGCGCAACCCGATCCCACCGTACAATAACATTTCACAGCAACAACCACCAATAATTAAATCACAAGGATCTTCATCATGAACAACATAAGTTCATATCAACCAATAACTATGTGAAATCAAGGCACAATGATCATTACCAATCAGTAATTCATATATGGTGTTGCCACAATCATTTAACTCAATAAAAATAAGTCCATATTTACTTTCATCATTTACTACACAGCCTTTAGCACTTTTATAGGTTGAACAATGTAATTAATAGAAACATCAACCAACAATTCAATCACAAATATTCTTATTATCAAGGATATTCATTCGTATCAACCAAGTAACCATATAAAATCAAGGCCAAAAAAAATCTTTATCAAACAGTGAGTCATATAGGGTATGCCATCAACATATAGCTCAATTAGTTTATCCACGTTTCCTTTCCATTATTTAGAAACCACACATCATTTAGCACTTAGATACATTCAACAATTGGATTCATTATCATTTTTTTCTTTTGGTACATCTTTGCATACCGATGTATTCAACAGTTAACGAGCTTTCCACATGATAAAGTAAGCATAAGGAATCACCCTTTTCACAATCTCATATAGCATGGTGGCATGGCACTAAACTAGCACAATCAGAGAATATAATCTTACGTCTCAACACATTACAAAAATCAATTCACATATGCTCAAGCAAGACACTCATACCAAATACTCGGACACCAACAAGGTGACTCTACAAAGATTAAAGTTAGCCATATATACCGCGAGCTGGAATTTCTCTTTAATATATATTCTCAAACAACTGGACCTTCTATCGCCTTCCATCTAATTGACAAAATGACATGTTTAACCTTAGAATTAGGAATCATGAACTCATTTGGGCATTTTATCAATCATTATGTGATCCCTTAGATTAATAAACCCTTTTAGTGAAATATTACTCTAACTTACTTCCCTTTACTAGGTTATGGTAAGTTAATCACATGCATTTCCTATTTCGAACCCCACATTACATTTTTGATCTCATCATATCACATATAAAATATTAGAAGTAGGACTTACCCGGAAGATAGTGAGCTAGAGATTAGCAAGCTTGATTCTTGAGGATTTGTGCAAGATTGATGATTGGGAGGCTAGGTTCCCTCTTTCTCTCTCTACAATGCTCTCACCTATATCTAAATTTAGTGTAAAAATAGTCCCAAGTGAAGCCCCAAAGATTATTTATCAAAGTGGTTTCGGATATGAAAAGTTCCAAAAATGACTTCCGAAGTCAAATATGCTATAGCATAATAGACAACATATTCAACTATGCTATAGCATAATCAACATGTGGGCAGCATTCTTGAAGCATAATCATTATGCTATAGCATAATCGATAACATAATCAACTATGCTATAGCATAATCAACATGCGACAGTATAATGGTATTGCCCGATTCTGCCCCATTATGCGACACAAATGCGGTCCACATAGTCGTTTCGCGATCGCAAAAATGGTCGCAAATCCAGTCTTTGGTAATTTGATCATAACTTTGTGTAGGAATGTCCAAATAACGAACGTTTTGAATCGTTGTAAACTAAACTCAAAGACCTTTCATTTGATAGGCTATTCATGATGTAATAACTTATATATCATTAGATATGCTCGTTCAAATTGTGGACTGATGCAAATACCTTTGGAATTTTAGCCTGTTATGAAACTTTTCCATTTGGCTTAGACTTAGGCTTCCCCTTGGACCTCACATAACTTATTATATGAATCGTACACTTATTCACCACATCCAATTCATTTAAATCATATTTAAAGCACATATAATATATAATTAGTCTACCTGGCACCCCAAAATACTATATTGCTTAGCAAAATTTTCCGGGGCCTAACATTCTCCCCCGCTTAGGATAATTTTTCCTCGAATGAGAGGTAGAGATTGACCCAAATACCTAACATAAAATATCTCTTTTCTATCCTACCTCAAGTCCCTAAATTTTGACTAACTCCCAAATGTTTTTAGAAATTTCGGCAGCATCTCCTTTGTAACTAGGTCTATCCACCTGTCAGAGAATCACCAAAACCATCTTAAAAACTCATCAATAACTTGACAAAGCACCACAATGTATATGCCCATAACACTAATCTCCGCATGACAAGGACTACATTACCATAATGACACTTGAACATGGACTGCACATTTTTAGATCATAACACCTATAAGGTACCTTTCAAATCAAAACTAATTGATATACAATCAAGGGAAAATTTTTCCTTCCACGACACTTTCGGCCTTCAAGGTGGCCTCCTCGACTTACAAGCTTTGCCATAACACATTCGCAGAAACAATCCCAACCCCTAAACTTACCTAAAAAGGATGATATCTATATACCTCGCATAAGCTAACTGCCCATTAACTTCACCTTCAATAATCTACACCAAAATGGTACACAAAGGATCTTCCAACTACCTTCTTAGACATAGATATATGAAAACACAAATACATGAGAAACATCATACCCCTAGTGCAACCTAATGGGAAATGTGCCTATGTACCCTTCATTATCAATTCACATAACATCTACCGGGGAAAATTTTGAGGATAATCAGTTCACCCTCCTGAATTCTAAATCTCTATGCGAGCACCCATACTAAACCCGTGGTGACCTTCACGATTACTGTAAGATGTGCTATAATAAATTTACCATAAAATTACCTACTTAATATGTGTGATCACGGGGTGACTTTGATACGTTTGAACATTCAATACCATATAAATCTAATACAATAAAGAGCAACAGAGTTCAAGATTGGACTAGAATTACTCAGGAACCCATTAAGTTGCTGAGCAGAGTATTTCATGAGGTTATATTCTAAGAGACACGAGAATTTCTATTAATGAGGCTGACATGGTTTAATTCAGGTGACTACATCAATTATCAGATAAACGAAGCATAGCGGTGACTAGTATTCTTAGATGAGGTGGATACCATGTACGTGAACTTGAGATTCTAAAGAAGTTATCAAGTGTGATACACCAGTTGTGTCCTTTAGTGTAAGGCAAGTAGTTGAGCTCAAATGGTAACACTCTTGCAACATGGGTATGATTGAGGCCGCAAATGAAATACGTGAAATTTTATTTCACTCCTAGCAATAAGCGACACAAGGACTCTATGCCACAAGTGCATGAGGATGGAAAAGAAGTCATCTACTTATAGGATTATCATAATTCAAATAATCTAACCCTTCCCAAGGCGGTAGAATGCCAGAGGTAGCAAAAATTCCCCATACACGACAACGACGTTGTCAATGATCCTAGAAGCCGGGTGAGCAGGAAGACACATAACCTCATAAAATCCGACCCACTTAAGACTTTTGAAAAGGAGACACACTTTGGCTTGAAATCATGGAAATTTAAGCTTGAAATTTTAGGAGAATCATTACTTTTGGAACCCATGAGACAAGCCCTTGTGGCCCTAGAAAATCGTCAACAATGTCGACAAAGTACTTAAAATCATTACGAGTTAGTGTAGAATAAGGCCTCGAAGTGACCTATGAATAATTATGAAAGGGTGAGAAGTCTTGATGCCCTTATGAGAGAAGAGTAACTTGAGTTATCTAGTAACATGGACAAGCAAAGCAGGTGGATGATTGTTTAGGTGAAAATCTCACAAGGAGTGCGAGCAATATTTTTTTATCCTAACAGAAGGAACATACCCCAACCCTTGATGCCATAAGGCATAAAGTTAGATTCACAAGGAGAGTTAACAGATGAAAATAGATAGTAAGGCCGCACAACTAAGAGCATCATTTGGAATCAACAAGCTTAAACAGAGTTGAAGACATTAGAAATATGTAATAAAGGGGAAATTTTCCCACTCTCAGGGCGCTTGTAGAGTACATAAAAGTCAGGTTAATTAAATAAGATCATATAGTTCGATATCTAGTCGAGAAGTTGAGATACTATCGCATTGGTGATTACGGTAAACAACACATGATGCATGACAAATGAAAGGAAAGCGAGAGATCTTATAGAAGTAACCTTTACATTGCAACTACTATGAAGGGTGGTAATATAAGGGATCACGTGAAGGTAAAACATTTTTGAAAGAAGATCTATGTATATAGTCACATGATGTATAGCTCCAGAATTGAAGAATCCAACTATGGGTAGCGACTCTACTTCACAATGAAGCTCCACAACACCCTTCTACAAAACCCTTGATGAACTTGAAGTGAAGTGGGAACCCATGTAATTTGTGGTATTTATTAATCCATTTACCAGATATCTAGAAGTATTTTAAAATTAGAGCTACTCTTTCTGGATTAGAGTTCAACCTTTAAGGATAGTGCTTCTAAGGGAATATGATTGAGAAGGGATAGTATAACCGATATTGAATGAAGCAGGCTTGTAGTTAAAGTAAGAGGATGGATTGACTTGCCCCTACCTATAATACCATATCCTTGTTTAGTTATGTCAGAATACTGAAAAGTCCAGCAATATCAGAGGACCGAAAACTAGTTAGCTAGAAAATAAAGATATTGTTACATCTATCCCATTTTCTGGATTCAGCGGAATTGGTACAGAATAAGGGTGGATTACCATTGATGAATGAAATTGTATTTCTAGATACCATGGACACAATTATGTTGTTCCTTCAGCACTTGAGATTGGAACTTAGGAATGGGTCAACAACTAGGGGAAGGCCGGGTATGTCGGAGTAGCTAATAAATAAAAAAAAAGAACTTGAGGTTTTAAGAGTAACTCAATAGCTTCACGGCTAGTGGAGCAATAACATATAACAACACTTAAACAAGTATTATGCAATCTAAAGGAGGAGCGAAAATGCTCTTCTTCCTTATAACCAAAAGAAGAACAACCTTCAAGAATAAGATGAGCAAGAAGAATAAGTAGCACGATCCAGCTACATGGAGGCTCGACGGTCCCTAGCTTCGATGTAGATTTTAATAGTGTTTAAAAGTAATTGAGTAGACAAAATTCAGAAAATAACCTATCAGGGAAAGAGGGAGATTCTTGCCAAACAAACAAAAATCTTGCTGATTCCGACCACTAGGCCAAAATGAAAACCTCAACAAAGATAGAGCGAGGACACTACCATACTAGAGATGATGATGACACAAGGCAAGTCTTCGCTATGACACTATGTAAACATTCAGATGATGCAAAATCTTGAAGAAAATGGCCTAGGATTTTGAATATAGAAGAATAATTGGTCGAGAGAAAATATCCTTTTATTTTGTGTGAAAATATTAGAATTGTCCATCCATTAATTCGGGAAGAAATTCTTCGGGTATAGTCCTTTGTTAGACCTTAGAAAGGCGTTTTGGAAATGGTAATTCTATAGCTACAACTCAACTAAAGGACATGCTTATAGAGCTCGATGTCCTAAGAGATTGCATATAAGAAAATTTTCGTGTGGGGTGGATTCACGAAATATTCGATCTCGTTCAAAGAGTAGGTGCATGCAATGTTTTGTGACTCAACATTTATTAAGACCAAGCCTATGAAAATTCTTCAATATGGACGTAGATACACAACAAGAATACGTTGTTTGTTCTAAGGAGTGACCTACTTGGTGACTATAGGTTGATAGGGCAATAGCTGAATCGATGCCCCTAAACTTCACATCCCTAACGTACGTTGGTACCATACCGATATACTATAGGATTTGGTGGTGCAGTGACATCAATAGGGACAAGGGCACTCCCCTCTTAGTGATAGGAACTACCAACCCCTCCACAACTCAATACATTCTCCTAACAAGCCCTTAGGAAATCCCTTCGGACTCAATGGTGGGATCAATCCCTCCCTATGGCTTCAAACACGCAGATTATGGTATCACAATTACTCATTTTAAGAGTAAGGTTTGGAGAGAAAACTAACTCCCTCACTTGGGCTCTATCGCACGATTGGAGTATCAAAGAAGGATTTAATTCCTAAATGTCCATGTAGCCCTCTAATTATAGATGTGGTCGACAGCACATCGATAAGAAGGGCACTACTAGACACTGCTCTGAGACATCTTAGGACACTTTAGAACCTTAGGCTCTGATACCAAGTTTGTCACGTCCCAAAACCGAGGGACGAGACCGGCGCCTAACCGGATGATCCCAGTCAAGCGGACTGGATTGCCTTTACTGCCCAACGCGTTACCCCGTGTTTATAATATACAATATTCCATATAAAATAGAAAATTAAATCAAAGCATGGACTTACAACTTAAGTTCATTTCTCCTTTTAACATGTTAGCATTTGATAATCCCAAAAGATACAAGCTACATGTACCATTTCCGATTGAGTCCACGATTATGAGTAAATACAACTACTGCCCAAAATATATATATATATACAATCCACATAGTGTCTACAGAGCCTCTAAGAATACTAGGAGCTTACATAGATTTGCCGACGACAAGGCCCCGACTATACCTTTAAAGACACAACCTATACAGAAGAAGATGATATAGACTACACACGGCCCTGAGAGGAAATGGGGCTCACCAGAACTGCTGAAAGGATAAAGAGGAGGCACCACTATCGGCGGTCGAAACTACCTGCTATAGAACCACTTACATCCATGTAAAAGATGTTGCGTCCCCGACAAAAGGGACGTTAGTACCATTGAATAGTACTAGTATGTATGAACAAGCTTCATTCTAAGAAGAATCAAACAGTAACAAATGAAGGTTTCACAGTTACTCATTTCAATTTTTTCATCTGTTGCGGCACACAACCCGATCCCACCGTATAGTCACATCTCACCCTTATTGCCTCTCCACCCTTATTACCTCATGTTGCGGCGTGCAATCCGATCCCACCGTACAATCACATTTCACCCTTATTACCTCTCCACCCTTATTACTTCGTGTTGCGGAGCGCAACCTGATCCCACCGTACAATCACATTTCACAGCAACAACCACCAACAATTAAATCACAAGGATCTTTATCATGAAGAACATAAGTTCATATCAACCAATAACTATGTGAAATCAAGGCAGAATGATCCTTACTAATCAGTAATTCATATATTGTGTTACCACAATCAATTTAACTCAATAAAATCAGTCCATATTTACTTTCATCATTTGCTACACAGCCTTTAGCAATTTGATACGTTCAACCAACAATTCAATCACAAAGATTCTCATCATCAAGGATATTCATTCGTAACAACCAAGTAACCATATGAAATCAAGGCCACAGAAATCGTTATCAAACACTGAGTCATATACGGTATGCCATCAACATATAGCTCAATTAGTTTATCCACGTTTCCTTTCAATTATTAATCACACAGCATTTAGAACTTGGATACATTTAACAATTGGATTCGTTATCATTTCTTTCGTTTGGTAGTACATCCTTGCATACCGATGTATTCAACAGTTAACGAGCGGTGCACATGATAGAGTAAGCACAAAGAATCACCCTTTTGACAATCTCATATAGCATGGTGGCATGGCACAAAACTAGGATAATCAGAGAATATAATCTTACGTCTTAACACATTAGAACAATCAATTCACATATGCTGAAGCAAGATTAAAGTTAGCCATACATACCTCGAGTAAGAATATCCCTTTAATATGTATTCTCAAACCACCGGAGCTTCTATGGCCTTCCATCTAATTTTCAAAATGACATGTTTAACTTAGAATTAGGAATCATGAACTCATTTGGGCATTTTATCAAAAACTATGTGATCCCTTAGATTAATAAACCTTTTTTAGTGAAAAATTACACTAACTTACTTCCCTTTACTAGGTTATGGTAAGTTAATCACATCAATGGCCTATTTCTAACCCCACATTACATTTTTAATCTCATAATCTCACATATAAAATATTAGAAGTAGGACTTACCCGGAAGATAGTGAGCTAGACATTAACAAGCTTGATTCTTGAGATTTGTGCAAGATTGATGATTAGGAGGCTAGGTTCCCTCTTTCTCTCTCTAAAAAATGCTCTCACCTATCTCTAGATTTAATGTAAAAATAGTCCCAAAGCTTATTTATCAAAGTGGGTTCGGATATGAAAAGTTGCAAAAAATACCCCCGAAGTCAATTATGCTATAGCATAATCGACAGCATAATCAACTATGATATAGCATAATCAACATATCGGCAGCAACACTCTTGCAGCATAATCATTATGCTATAGAGAAATCGACAGCATAATCAACTATGCTATAGCCTAATCAACATGCGACGGAATAATGGTTTTGCCTGATTTCTGCCCCATTATACGACACAAATGCAGTCTGCATAGTCCTTTCGCGATCGCAAAAATGGTCACAAATCTAGCCTTTGGTAATTTGATCATAACTTTGTGTAGGAATTTCCACATGACGAATGGTTTGAAGTGTTAGAAACTAGACTCGAACACCTTTCATTTGATAGGTTATTAACCACGTAATATCTTATATATCATTAGATATGCTCGTTAAGAGTGTGGGCTGGTGCAAATACCTTTGGAATTTTAGCCTGTTATGAAATTTTCCCATTTTTCTTAGACTTAGGCTTCCCCTTGGACCTCACATCATTTATTATATGACTCGTAAACTTATTCACCACATCCAATTCATTTACATCATATTTAAAGCACATATAATATTTAATTACACTACCTGCCACCCCGAAATCCTATATTGCTTAGAAAGTTAAAAAGGGTATTCGGCAAGAGAAAACTACAACATTTAAGGGACTAAAGGAGGGATCTTGAAATATCATGGCAGATTGTGTATAAGGTTAGAGATTCATTATTCAAGCTATTTTATTCATCTTGGAACGTCGAAGATATACCAAGATGTTAAGTGATTACATCGGTAGGATGACATGGATAAAACTATATTAGGGTTCGTGGCTTAATATTCCAGTTGCTCATCAGACAAAATAGAACATCATTAACCCAATGGACTGACATGGAATAAAGTAACCTAATATGAAAAGGAAACGTAATTGGCATAATAATCGTTACAAATATAGCAAGTTCAATTCCACCATGACAAGTGTGGTTAGTTTGAAAAATGCCACGCCCAAAAATCGAGGGGCACGACCGGCGCTCAATCGAGTAAACCCGACTGAGCAGGCCTGATAGGTCTTATTCTACCCAACTAATTCGTGAATAAAGAGGAGGTGAAATCCACTAATCATACTTTGTAAATATATCATTAACAACTTTTATTTTTTGTTCCTGTTAGCAATTTCAGCCATAATAACCAGGTTATTACAATTATTATATATAAAGAGAACATATTCGCCAAATACCAACGTTATCCAATCCAATTCCAATACCTGACACCACCCATAATCTGTCTACGGAGCCTTTTAATACAACTGAAGAGAGATATGGAAATGCCGACAACAAGGCCCCGGTTATACCTCAAATGAAAAGTACAGATAACCCAATGACAAAGGACCCCGAAATGATGTTGGGGATCACCAAGTTAGCTCGAAGGAACATACTGCTATCGCTGATCACTATCGCCTACTGTGGAACCACCTGCATCCATTAAAGATGCAGAACCCCCGATAAAAGGGACATTAGTAATGTCGAATAGTACTAGTATGTAAAACTAAAAATCATGTTTCAATATAGAATAACCATAAAAGAAAAGGAAATCCATATAAACAATCCAGTCACAATAAATTATATCGAAATGCCCAAGTGAAACCTAATGATTGTCAACATATGAAAGTAACACACATCTCCTTAGAAAGATCAATAATGCAATAAGGAAATTTCAAGAATTCAGTGATAGAAATAAGCACCATCACAACATCAATTAACGAATCACACAAGATTTTAAGAGAATCATTTTTAACTTTAGTTTGGCCATCACTAGCATTAACATCTCATTACTCATATCACCACCGTACTTTTATACGGAGTCCGATCACGGCCCAATTGGCTAGGTCGTCTCCTTGGAGACATGTTTCCACAATACAATTTCTGTTTCAATTTCAATTTGATTCATAACACAGCACAAAAACACCATGTGTGCGGCATGGTATCCGATCACAGCCCGATCGGCTAGGCCGTCTTACTCAAGACATTTCTATTTTCATCAATCACCTCATTTCTCATTGTGCATATATATTTCAAGTCTTCCAATGCAAGTGTCCACATTCTGTAATCATACCCGGCACTAGGCCCCATTTCATAATTCAATTCATTTCCACATATTTCACATCAGTATCAATTTCATCAACAAGTCGTTCGGTTAAAAATATCAAGTACACATGAGAGCAAACACGAATCATGGGAATATAGAGACTGTCACATTACTTTGCAATTTAACATATTTTCCCTAATATCAGTGTTTCACCAAGTAACAACATATCATCATGGAAGCAGTTGAATGTATATGGAACATAAGGTCTTACAACACAAATATGTTTGAAATGTTATTTCCTTCATCAATCAAGATTAAGGCTTACACAATTTATAGTGGAGCACCATAGAGGTTCGATTCATAAGAAGAAGGGATTTTAGCCATACATACCTCAAAGAGTTATTAGGCAAGTTCCACTTTTAGAAGTTATCTTAAATTGTTGAGTCGAGGCTCGTTTCCTAATATATTTCATATATATTTTCTCATTTTATAGGCCTCGCTAGACACAAGTATATATGTTATCCATACTCTGTTTCCCCAGTATATTTAATTTTTTTTCAAGTATCTTTATAGATTGTCAACAACGAGACATACTCAATCAAGTCGCTAAGCACACATAGGAGCAATTACAAGTATTAAGCATGTCGAGCTTTCCTCACCCAATTAGTATACTAGTTTTCATTTAGATTACGACTCAAAGCCATACCACTTTAATAAGTAAACCATGCTTTAAACCTCTACCTTTCAGTGATGATCTCATTCAGAATAATTAAGTTTATTAGTTTATACGGGATAACCCGGAACGTCGAAATTAGAGATTTGGTCCGATCATACTTATACATACGGAAACATTATGTAATTTCATCCAGAGAGATGAACTTTAGCCAACATAACTGGTTGAGCTTTCTTTAAGTTACTACAACATACCAACACCTCTAGCAATAGTAATCTATAAGGAGATTGTCACGCCCCAAAATCGAGGGACGAGACAGGAGATTAACCGAATGAACCCGATCAAGCGAACCTGATTTGCCTTTCCTATCCCACGCGTTACCTCGTGATTTCAATATACATTATTCATGTGAAATAGCCATTTATAACTTAGCACAAGCTTACAACTTGAATTCAATTCTACCTTTATTATCATTACCAACCTATGATACCATACACTTATAGAATACACACAACATTTACCAATGTGCATCACAATTCCGAACCGTACCATTACTTACCCAAAATACATATGTACACTACCCACATTGTGTCGACGGAGCCTCCATGATCACAAAAGATTTATATAATACTTTCCGGCAACAAGGCACCGGCTATACCTTACAGACACCATAAACTCAAAATAAGGTGACATGAGCCACACGTGGCCCCTTGAGGAAGTGGGGCTCACCAGAACACCTAACGGAAAGGAGAGGAGGCACTACTGATGGTGGGCTGAATAACCCGCTATAGAACTAGCTACATTTATATAAGAAAATGTAGTGCCCCCGGCAAAAGGGACGTTAGTACTGTGGAATAGTACTAGTATGTATGAACAGACTTTATCCTAAGTACAATCAAACGATACATAGATAAGATGATAGAACCAATCACTCAATGTACGTGGAAAGAAGAAACCAAAGTCAATAAGTTTTACAATCTCTCCTTTTTCCGTTTCAAGATCACCATATTCAAGAGTTTCCCAGATTTTCATTTCAACAGTGATAATGATCACATTCCATCCTTATTACCTCGGCCTCCCTTATTACCTCGTCCACCCTTATTACCTCGGCCACCCTTATTATCTCACATATCATTATCCTTTATTAGTTCGTGTTGCAGCGTGCAACCGATCCCACCCGACAATCATATTTCGTAACAACAACCACAAATAATCAAATCACAAGAATTCATCCTTTCAAGGAACACAAGTTCATACCAACAATTCACTATTTGGGCTCTAGGCACAATGACTCTCACCAAGCATTAATTCATGTACACGGTGTTACCATAATCGTTCAACCCATTTACATCATTTCACAATACCCTTTTTCATTACTTACCACGCACGGTTTTTAGCCATCATATACATTCCCACACTTGGACACATTAACATTATTTCATTCATTAACACATACTTTCATATCGATACCCTCGAGATTTTACGAACTTTGCACATAATAGGATAGGCACATCAAAACACTTTTCAGAATAACATATAGCATGGTAGTATAGAAATCAACTAGGACGATCAAAGAATAGAATCTTACGTCTCAACACATTTGAACAATCAATTCACATATTTTCAAACAAGGTACTCATACCATATACTCGGACCCAACAAGAGGATTTTACAAAGGTTAAAGTAGGCCATACATACCTGGGGTCGAAATCCCTTTTTATATTTTACTGACAAATCACCAAACCGACTAGTACCGTCAATCTAGTTCACAATTAAACATATTCAACTCAGAATTGGAAAGCATGCATACAATTTGAACTCTTTTAAGCATTTTATCGAATGCTATGTGACCCCATTAGGTCACCACCCCTTCTTTGTGAATACCCCAACTCTCCCTCCTTACTAGATTATGGACATAAATGAGCATGCATGCAAGGTATCAACTTATATTTTCAAGAATCAATTCATGAGAGTCCCCTTTTTTTTTTAAACCTGAAAACCAATGGAAAAAGGATTGGGATTCTTACCTTTTAGAATGAAGAAGAAAATGATTACTCAAAATTTCTAGGCCTGAGTGACTCCGAAAATCTAATTGATAAAGATGAAGCTTTCTCTATCAAGAACCCTCTCTCCCCTCTCTCGAATTTCGTTCAGAAAATGGTTAAAAATGAAGGGGAGTTGTGTTTTAATGAACTGGGCCGGGTTTTAAAAATTAGAAAAATAGGGCCCGACACAAGAATGCGGTAAGGTATGCGATCGCATTCCTGACATGCGGTTCGCAGAATAAACCCTATAATGGCCCTTGAGATGGGCCAAAATTCAAAACATACTGCCCAGATATGCGACCATTGTGCTGTTTTTGATAGTGACTTTGTTGAGCTACCGATAATCAATAAACATCCGAAGCGACCCATCCTTCTTCCTGACAAAAAGAACCGGAGCGCCCCACGGCAACACACTCGGCCGAATGAACCCCTTCTTTAATAAGTCTTTCAACTGCCCCTTTAACTCCCTCAACTCTGCTGGCGCCATTCTGTATGGTGGAATAGATATTGGATGCGTATCTAGCAATAAATCAATCCCGAAATTGATCTCTCTATCTGGCGGAATCCCTGGAAGCTCTTCCGAAAATAATTCAACAAACTCATTCACGATCGGGACGGACTCGGGGGCAGACACTTATGAAGTGGTGTCGCAACTCGGACCAAATGATAAACACACCCCTTTTTAATCCTCTTCGAGGCCTTAAGGTAGGAAATAAACCTACCCTTTGGAACCACACCATTCCCTTTCCACTCAATAACTGACTCATTAGGAAACTCTAGTCTCATAATTCTGGTTCGGCAGTCGAGTTTAGCGAAGCACGAGTAAAGTTAATCCATTCCCATGATAATATAAAAATCTACCATCCCTAGTTCGATA
Organism: Nicotiana paniculata; assembly: GCA_005239505.1. Classification (NCBI taxonomy): domain Eukaryota; kingdom Viridiplantae; phylum Streptophyta; class Magnoliopsida; order Solanales; family Solanaceae; genus Nicotiana; species Nicotiana paniculata. The sequence continues at coordinate 28,431 of ML347405.1, forward strand.
ATATCGGCCGTGGTAACTCGACCACACACTGTGACAACACAATTTCCTATAGACTCATGCGGCTGTAATGGAATCACCAATAGGACTCGATACAAAGAACGGCTCATGGATCTGTTCGGGTTCTATCCCAAAACTTGAAGCAATAAATGGGGTAAAATAGGACAAGGAGGACCCCTGATCAATTAGAGCATAAAAAGCAAGGGCTTGAACATCCAGAATACCTGTAACAACATCTGGGGAAGCCTCCGCACTCCGGCGACCACTCAAAGCATAGAACCGGCTAGGTCCACCTCTACCACGAGCTCCACCTCTAACTGCACCACGCCCTGCTGGAGCTGGAGGACGTACTGAAGATGCGACGACTGAAGCACCAGAAGGATGAGCAAAACCACTACTTATGCCCTAACTGGGCGCACGACAATCCTGCCGTATATGACCTCTCACCCCACACCCATAGCATACCAGGATATCCAGGTAACAAGGATCGGTTTGGAACCTCCCACACTTAGGGCATGGAACCCTCCTCTGCTACTGGAACCTCCCTCATGGATGACCAGACTGATGGGGTCTCCTACTGTCTGATCCTGGTCCTTAGCGATTGCTATTCTGATAACAGTGCACTGATGAAGGTGCACTGGATGAGGACTGAGCATAAGACTGGGATGGTTCTAATGGTTCTCTCCCCTGAACTGGTCTCCCTCCTCCAACTGAACTCGCCTAGTGGCCCGCTGACCGGGCCCTGCTAATAATCTCCCTCTCCGACCTTATCTTCAATTTTCTAGCCTCCGTGGCTTGGGCGAATCCCACTATCTTACAATAATTCATTTCTGAGTGAAAGGCAACTGTAGCAGCTTCATTCACAACCAAGGGGCTGAGGCCCTGAACAAACCGTCGAACTCTGGCATCCATAGTTGATACCAACTTAGGAGCGTACTTCGACAAACTCACGATGTGGTGCTCCCACACACTCATGCTACCCTGCTTGAGAACCTCAAACTCCGTGGAACGGGCTGCCATAGTCTCGGTAGGCAAGAAGTGATCCATGAAAGCATCAAAGAACTCATCCCATCACGCCAGAGGACTTCCCTCCCCACGAGAATCCTCCCACATTCCGAGCCAGGAATACGCTGCCCCCCTCAACTTGTAACATGCTAACTCAACCCCCTCTGTCTCTGCAGCCTTCATAACCCGAAGCATCTTGGACATCTCATCTAGAACATCCTGCGGATCGGCCTCCAGATCAATACATGAGAAGTCTGGAGGGGCCAACCGCATAAACTGGTTGACTCTGGAATCGGCAGAATCTCCCTATCCGCTAGAGGATGCAGGGGCAGCATGAGATCTTTGTGACTGAGCGGCCACTAACTGGGTAAACATATGAATAGATCCGCTGAGGTCCCTATCGGAAACACCTGGACCTGGAGATGGAATCGAAGAAGGATCAGGAATATCGACGGGAGGGTGTAGAACCTCCGCCACATCAGGAATAGGAGCACGCTGATCTGGAACAGATAGGCCATATCGATTTAAGGTCGATGATTCGCTCTCATCCGCACCATCGGGTACAGAATGCACGGCCACACTTGGGGTGGCATATGCCTCTAGGCAGAGTCGAGCTCTCTTCTTTGGTTCCATTACTGAAAATTTCGGAACAATGCACAACTTAGACAAGGATATTTTCACTTTCCACTTCACCGCACAATATAGAATAACAATGAAAAGGGTGCTTCCTAAATCTCCATGTAGCCCCCTAATTATAGATGTGGTCGGCAACACACCAATAAGAAGGGCTCTACTAGACACGGCTCCGAGACATCCCAAGACACTTTAAAAAAACCTTAAGCTCTGATACCAAGTTTGTCACGCCCCAAAATCGAGGGACAAGACCGGCGCTTAACTGAACGAACCCGATCAAGCGAACCTGATTTGCCTTTCCTATCCCACGCGTTATACCGTGACTTAAATATACATTATTCATGTGAAATAGCCATTTATAACTTATAAGCTTACAACTTGAATTCGTTTCTACCTTTATTATCATTACCAACCTATGATACCATACACTTACAAAATACACACAACATTTACCAACGTGGATCACGATTCCGAACCGTACCATTACTTACCCAAAGTACATATGTACACTACCCACATTGTGTCTACGGAGCCTCTATTATTACAAAAGATTTATATAATACTTGCCGGCAAAAAGGCCCCGACTATACCTTATAGACACCATAAACTCAAAATAGGGCGACATGAGCCACACGTGGCCCCGAGAGGAAGTGGGGCTCACCAGAAAAGCTGACGAAAAGTAGAGGAGTCACAACTGACGGTGGGCTGAATTACCTGCTGTAGAACCACCTACATCTATATAAGAAAATGTAGCACCCCCAACAAAAGGGACGTTAGTATTGTGGAATAGTACTAGTATGTATGAACATACTTTATCCCAAGTACAATCAAACAATAAAAAGATAAGAGACATTAATAGAACCAATCACTCAATGCACGTGGAAAGAAGCAACCAAAATCAACAAGTTTCACAATCTCTCCTTTTTCCCTTTCAGCATCACCATATTCAAGAGTTTCCTAGATTTTCATTTCAACAGTGATAATAATCACATTCCATCCTTATTACCTCGGCCTCCCTTATTACCTCGGCCATACTTATTACTTCACATCTCATTATCCTTATTAGTTCGTGTTGCAGCGCGCAACCCGATCCCAACCGGCAATCATATTTCGTAACAACAACCACAAACAATCAAATCACAAGAATTCTTCCTTTCAAGGAACACAAGTTCATATCAACAATTAGCTATTTGGGCTCAAGGAACAATGACTCTCACCAAGCAGTAATTCATGTACACGGTGCCTATTTACATCATTTCACAATACCCTTTTTTATTACTTACCACGCACGGTTTTTAGTGATCATACACATTCCCACACTTGGGCACATTAACATTCCTTCTTTCATTAACACATACTTTTATATCGATACCCTCGATCTTTTACAAGCTTTGCACATAATAGGATAGGCACATCAAAACACCTTTCACAATATCATATAGGACGGTAGTATAGTAATCAACTAGGACGATCAGAGAAAAGAATCTTACGTCTCAACACATTTGAAAAATCAATTCACATATTTTCAAACAAGGTAATCATACCGTATACTCGGACCCAAAAAGAGGATTCTAAAAAGGTTAAAGTTAGCCATACATACATGGGGTCGAAATCCCTTTTTAACTTTTACTCACCAATCACTGAAACGACTTGTACCGTCAATCTAGTTCACAATTAAACATATTCAACTCAGTATTGGAAGCCATGCATACAATTTGAACTCGTTTAAGCATTTTACCAAATGCTATGTGAACCCATTAGATCACCACCCTTTCTTTGTGATCTTTACCCCAACCCTCTCCCCTTACTGGATTATGGGCATAAATGAGCATGCATGCAAGGTATCAACTTTTATTTAAAAGAATCAATTCATGAGAGTCCTCTTTTTGTTTAAAACCTGAAAAACAATGGAAAAAGGGTTGGGGGTGCTTAACTGTTAGTATGAAGAAGTGTATGATTACTCAAAATTTCCAGGTCTGAATGACTCTGAAAGTCCAATTGATAAAGATGAAGCTTACTCTCTCAAGAACCCTCTCTCCCCTCTATCTAATTTTGTTCAAAAAATGGTTAAAAATGAAGGGGAGGGGTGTTTTAATGAACTGGGGTCGGGTTTTAAAAATTAGGAAAATAGGGCCCAACACAAGAATGCGGTTAGGAATGCGATCGCCTTCCTGACATGCGGTCCGCAGAATTGACCGTATAATGGCCCTCGAGATGGGCCAAAATTCAAAACACACTCCCTAGGTATGCGACCATTGTGCGGTCCGCATAATGCGTCGTATAACTTCCCTCCCAAAATCAAAGGAAACAATGCGACATATATGCGGTCCGCAGAACTGAAATGCGATCGCACATTTGACGCATAGTTGACCTCAAATGGGGCAGTGATCTGCCCGTGTATGCAACCATTACGCGGTCCGCATACACGTTATGCGATCGAATAGTGCGCCGCATAACACGTTATGCATGGCCTATTTCTAATCCCCAAAACATATTTGAACCCTTAACCTCTTGCATGCAAGTTCTGAAAATACGACTTACCCGGATGGAGGACAATCTAGTGGCAATCTTTCTTGATTCTTGAAGGTTTGATCAAGATTTGGGTGATTATGAAGATAGGCTAACTCTTTCTCTCTCTCTATATTGCTGTCAACTCTCTATATTCAGTAGAAAATGACCCCAAATGAAGCCACAAATCCTATTCATCAAAATGGGGTCGAGTTAAGCAAATAGGAAAAATAAGCCTCTAAAATTGGGTATGCGGTCGCATAAAGGACTGCATAATAGGAATGTGGGTCGCAAAATGCATCACCAAACTGGTGCCCAAAACTAGGCTACACTGGTCCGTTTTGCGGCCACATATCAATTATGCGGACCGTATAATGATTCTGCGATCGTAGAAGTGCCACGGGATCGCATTTTTCCAGCAATTGGTGATTTGATCATAACTTTGTGTAGGAATGTCAAAATGACAAACGGTTTAAAGCGTTAGAAACTAGACTCGAAGAAATTTCATTTGATAGGCTGTTCATAATATAAAACCTTAGATATATTTAAATATTCTCGTTCAAAATATAGGCTTGTGCGAACTCATTTGAAATTTTAGCCTATTATGAAATTTTCCAATTTGACTTAGACTTAGGCCTCTCCTTGGACCCCACATTACTTATTATATGACTTATACACTTATTTACCATATCCAATTCATTTTCATCATATTTATAGCACATAAAATATTATAATTAGCCTATCTGGCACCCCAAAATCCTAAATTACTTAGCAAAATATTCTGGGGCCTTACATTCTCCCCCGCTTAGGATCATCCGTCCTCAAATGAGAGGTAGAGTTCGCCACAAACACCTAACATAAAAATATCTCTTTTCTAACGTACCTCAAGTCCCTAAATTTTGACTAACTCCCAAATCTTTTTTCAGAAATTTCGGCAGCATCTCCTTTGTAACTAGGCTTATCCACTTGCCAAAGAACCACCAAAACTATCCTAAAAACACATCCACAACTCGACAAAGCACCACAATGTATGTATCCATAACACTAATCTCAGCATTACAAGTACTACATTATCATAATTATACCTGAACATAGACTGCACATTTTTAAATCATAACACCTATAAAGTACCTTTCAAATAAAAAATAATTGTTATACAATCAAGAGAAAATATTTTCCTTCCACGACACTTTCGGCCATCAAGGTGGCTTCTTAAACTTACAGACTTCGCCATAAGACATTCGCAGAAACAATCTCAACCCTCAAACTTATCTAACAAGGATGACAGCTAGATACCTCGCATAAGCTAACTATCCATTAACTTTACCTTCAATAATTTCCACCGGAATGATACACAAAGGATCTCCAACTACCTTCTTATACATAGACGTATGAAAGCACAAAATACATGGAGAACAACTACGGGGAAAAATCATACTCCTAGTGTGGCCTAAAGGGAAATGTACTTATGTACCCTTCATCATCATTTCACATAACATCTTAAGGGAAAAATATTCAGAATAACCTGTTCACCCTAGTAAATTCTGATCTCTACGCGAACACCCACACTAAACCTTTGATGACCTTCAACGATTACTCTAAGATGTGCTATCATAAATTGACCATAAAATTACTATCGGATATATGTGATCATAGGATGATGCTTCCTCTTTGACACGCTTGAACCTTTAATACCAAAAAGATCTAATACAATGAGGAACATCGGAGTTCACGATTGGACTGGAATTTTTCAGGAATCCATTAATGTGCTGAGCTGAGTATTTCATGAGGTTATATGCTAAGAGACACGAAGATTACTACTAATAATACTGACGTCGTTAATCATTATAACGACATCAATTATTAGACAAATGAAGCATAGAGGCAACTAAAATGCATTGATAAGGTGGGAACCATGTATGTGATCCTGAGATCTAAAAGAAGTGGGTCTTTCTAGACATGAGACACATGAGGCATGATCGGGATGATAAAGACGCTAGCATCGGTCATCCTTGGGAGGCTACGAGTTATGCAAGGGATAGTAACAATTGTTCCTTTCCATGCATGCCTTGCCCGTCGATAGTAAGCTCTACAAAGGAGTGGTCAAGTATGTTAAACCGGTTGTCTCCTTTAGTGTAAGGAAAGTCATTTTAACTCAAAATGGTAAGATTCTTGCAACATGGTGTGAAGGAGACTTCAAAAGAATCACATGAAGTTGCATTACACTCCTAACATTAACTGACACAAGTAATCTATGCCATAGGCGTATGAGGGTGAAAAAGAAGTCAAACACATATGCGACTATCATAATCCAATCAGTTTAACCCTTCCCGATGATTGACCGAATATGAGGTAACCAAAGATACGACAACTTGTCTTCTGAATCAGTATGCTTATGGTATGTGCAAAAACCTAGAATCATCTATTCTCAACACTTTATGAGTGAAACCATATAGCTAGGACATCTTAATAAAATATAGAGCCTTTTAGTGTAGAATCTCTTTAGTTTAAGTATCTTATACTGGTAGTTGAATATATATATATATACTCTGTACAATTAAGTTATTAAAAATTATGAATTTAAATTATAAAACAAACACAAAAAGTTATAAAATATTGATTTTGACACACATAATTATTAATGATAGTTTGGTTCTAATAGGCCTCAAATATCGAGCCTGGAACCCATAGGTACATATATTGTATAACTCTAAAAATTGTGTAACTCAAAAAATTATTATTTAATTTATAGATTAACCATACAATTAATGTTGTTTTGATTTACAATTGACGACATGGACGTGCCGCCTATACATCCCGGCCCTTACTCTCCAGAATTATAAGTCCTATAGGGCGATCATAGATCCTGCCATATATGGGACAGACAGGTACTGACACAGTCTCGCCGCGCTAGGAGAGGGGATGACACGTGGGATTTATTTAGGGATAGCAATCTCCATCCCCGTATAGTCCAGTGCCTGGAGGACACGGGATTTTATAGGATTATTCAAATAAGCCGGATGCAACTCGACTGGGCTTTGATCATGGCATTGGTTGAGCGGTGGTGACCGGAGATGCACACTTTCCACCTACCCATTGGCGAGGCCACCATCACGCTGCATGACGTGAAGGTTTTATATGGCCTGCCCGCTGATGGCTTGCCCGTTTCACTGCCTATCCTTGTGAGATCTACGTCGTGGGAAAATTATTTGGATATGCTGCAGAGGCTAACGGGTTTCAGGCCACATGATGATACTGCATCATCAGGGGCCAATCGGATGAGTTTGACTCCTATTAGATAGTACCTCGAGGTAATCCACCCCACTATCACCGATGAGACAGAGGAGGTAGATATTACCCGATATACGAGGCTGCTGTTGCTTCTTCTATTTGGGGGGTCTTGTTCCCGAAAACTTCGGGGAACCTAGTTAGCCTGCGGTTTATTTATCATATTGCCGCGCAAGGTGACATACCCTTATACCGTTGGGGTGGTGCTGTTCTGACTTACTTGTACAGGCAGATGTGCCGGGCTTGCATGGGCACATAGAGAGACGTTTGTGGCTTTCTGCCGCTTCTACAAGTAACAGCATATTCGAATGATATGTTCATTAGTTCCAATTATACCTAGTTAGAATTAATCTTATACCTTACGTCAGCTTTGTATGTTAAGTTTGGGACTAGGAGCAGTTTCAACAGTTTCAGCCACACCACAGTTGCCTCCTTATGTACCACCTCCGTTTCTCCCTCTAGCCAGGAGGTGGGTTTTCCACCGTAGACTTGTACGAGAGTATGTTGCTCATCATAATCTCCCCCTCTGCAGGGATGTGTAGGATCTGCTGGAGGGCGCATAGGTAAATATGTACCTAAACTTACCTGGTATAGATTAACTTAGTGTAACGACCTGACCGGTCGTTCCGAGAGATTTACCCCGTCTCCTCCCCCCCAATTTATGTATTTGTTATATATTGCTAGCCTGCTTTTGTTGCGTTGGTTCAGTTGGTTTGGCTCTAGAGTGGTTATGGTAAGAATTGAGGCATTTAGTCTCTTAAAGTAGCCTAATAGTTGAGAAAGTCAACTGAGAGTTGACTTGTTGGTAAACGACCTCATAATACGGCTTTTATGACTCGGATAGCTTCATTAGGTGATTTGGGACTTACGAGTGTGTTCAGAATATTTTTGTGATGTCCGGTGCATAATTAGGCTTGAATTGGCGAAAGTTAGTTTTTGGCGATTTCTGGTCGGCAGTGGAAAATAAGATATCAGAGTCAGAATAGCATTCCGGAAGTTGGAGAAGGTTCGTAATGTCTTTTTGGAAAGGTCTGCAAAATTGCAGGTCAATCGGAGGTATTTTGGTTGGTTTCGGCGTATTTTGCGAAATTTGGATGTTTCAAAGTTCATAGGCTTGAATTTGATGTAACTTTGGTCTTTTCGGATTGTTTTTGGTGTTTCAAAGGCCCGAATAAGTTTGAATAATGCTATGGGGGATGTTGGTATGTTTGGTTGGGGCCTTGAGGGGCTCACGATTGATTTCGGACGGTTGGCGGGGTTTTTGAACTTGAAAATTTGCGGCAATAGCTACTGTTGTGAAATTCTGGTGTTGTCCGCACCTGTGGTAAGGCAGCCGCAAGTGCGATGTCGCAGGTGCGAGAGGCTCTGCACAGGTGCGGTGGGAGGATAGGCAAGGAAATTGCGCAGGTGCGAAGTTATGGCCGCACCTGCGAAGCCACATGTGCGGAGAATTGGCCGCATGTGCGGAATTTGGTCCGTTAAGTGGGATTCCGCAGGTGCGCACCTAGGACTACAGGTGCGGGTCCGTAGGTGCGACCAAGTGTCCGCAAGTGCAAAAATGCTGGCAGAAATAGTATATAAGAGGCATCCGTGAAAACTCTCTCATTTTCACCATTTTTGCATGCAGGAGGAGTTCTTTGAAGGCAATTTGAAGAAGGGAACTCGTGATTCTTCAGTAAAGGTAAGTTCTCTGGTTGTTAACATATTTAGATTTGGATTTGGGCTTGTATTTGAAGGATTTAAGTAGAAAAAGGTTGGGAAGTAGGGGTGGAGAATTGGAAATTCTTTTGAGGTTTTGGGTAGGCAATTGTGATCCGATTGTGATGATTTTTGTACGAGTATAATCGTGGGAGGACGAGGGTTATAGTAATATAAAAATTATCGAATTTCGAGACATTGGCGCGGGGCTCGGGTTTTGCTGAATTTCGAGATTCTTGTGTAATTTGATAATGTTCAATTGAGTTGTGTTCCTTTGTTATATATTGATGATGTTAAAATGGTTTTTGGCTAGATTTGGAGAAATCGGGATTCTGACATTCTGAAGACTGCTTTCAGGACAAGATATGGTCATTATAAGTTCTTGGTTATGTCATTTGGGCTATCTAATGCCCCAGATGCGTTCACGCAATTGATAAACATCGAGTTTTAGCCTTATCTTGATTCCTTCGTCATTGTGTTCATTGATGACATCCTTGTTTATTCTCGTAGCCAAGAAGATCATGCTCAACATTTGATTGTTGTGTTATAGAGGTTGAGGGAGGAGAAGCTTTATGCGAAATTCTCCAAGTGTGAGTTTTGTCTTGGCTCGGTAGCTTTCTTGGGGCACGTGGTGTATAGTGAGGGTATTCAGGTTAATCCAAGGAAGATAGAGGCGGTGCAGAGTTGGCCCAGACCGTCCTCAGATACAGAGATTAGGAGTTTCCTTGGTTTGGCGGGATATTACTGTCGCTTCGTGGAGGGATTCTCTTATATTGCTTCACCTTTGACTAGATTGACCTAGAAGGGTGCCCCACTCAGATGGTCTGATGAGTGTGAGGACAACTTTCAGAAACTCAAGTCAGCATTGACTACAGCTCCAGTACTAGTTTTACCTACTGGTTTGGGTTCTTACACAGTTTATTGTGATGCTTCTAGAGTTGGCTTGGGAGCGGTATTGATGTAGGATGGTAGGGTGATTGCGTACGCGTCTAAATAGTTGAAGGTGCACGAGAAGAATTATTCAGTGCATGATCTTGAGTTAGCTGCCATTGTTCATGCCTTGAAGATTTGGCGGCATTATTTGTGCAGAGTGCAGTGTGAGATCTTCACTGATCATCGTAGTTTGCAGTATCTGCTGAGGCAGAAGGACTTGAATTTGCGTCAGAGGAGATGGTACGAGCTCCTCAAGGATTATGACCTCACTATCTTATATCATCCGGGGAAGGACAATGTAGTGGCCGATGCCTTGAGTTGCAGAGCAGAGAGTTTGGGGAGTCTAGCCTACTTTCTAGTAGCAGAGCGGTCATTAGCCCTTGATATTCAGGCCTTAGCGGGTCAGTTGGTGAGATTGGACCTATCAGAGCCCCCGCGGGTGTTGGCTTATGTAGCCCCCAGGTCTTCTCTTTACGATCAGATTAGAGCATGCCAATATGATGATCAACATTTGCTTGTTCTTCAGGACAGGGTCCGTCACGGTGATTCTAAGGATGTGGTTATTGGTGATGATGGGGTCACGAGGATGAAGGTCCGGATTTGAGTGCCCAATGTAGATGGGCTTCGAGATTTTATTCTAGCAGAGGCTCATAGTTCGCAGTATACCATCCATCCGGGTGTCGCGAAGATGTATCAGGATTTGAGGCAGCATTATTGGTGGAGGAGGATGAAAAAGGATGTTCTGAAGTTTGTGGCTCCGTGTCTCAACTGTGAACAGGTCAAGTATGAGCACCAGAGACCTGGTGGATTGCTTCAGAGATTTGATATTCCGGAGTGGAAGTGGGAGCGGATCACTATGGACTTCGTAGTTGGACTCACACGGACTTCGAGGAGGTTTGATGCTATATGGGTTATTGTGGATCGGCTGACCAAGTCCGTGCACTTCATTCCTGTTGTTACTACTTATTCTTTGGAGAGGTTAACTGATATTTATATCAGGGAGGTTGTCCGACTGCATGGGGTTCCAGTTTCTATAATTTCCGACAGAGGTACTAAGTTCGCATCTCAGTTTTGGAGAGCCGTGCAGGGGGAGTTGGGTACTCATGTTGAGTTGAGCACTGTGTTCAACCCTCAGACCGACAGGCAGTCGGAGCGTACCATTCAGATTTTGGAGGATATGTTGCGTGCTTGTGTGATTGACTTTGGTGGTTCATGGGACCGGTTTCTGCCACTAGCGAAGTTTGCATATAATAACAGCTATCAGTCGAGTATCAAGATGGCTCCTGTGAGGCTTTATATGGTAGGAGGTGCAAATCTCTGGTTGGTTTTTTTGAGCCGGGCGAGGCTAGGCTATTGGGCACAAACTTGGTTCAAGATGCCTTGAGTAAGGCGAAGTTGATTTAGGAGCGACTTCGCACGACGCAGTCAAGGTAGAAGAGTTATGCAGATTGGAAGGTCCAAGATGTGTCTTTTATGGTTGGGGATAAGGTGTTGCTGAAGGTGTCTCCCATGAAGGATGTTATGAGATTCGGGAAGAGAGGGAAGCTAACTCCCAGGTTCATTGGGCCATTTGAGGTGCTTCAGAGGGTTGGGGAGGTGGCTTATAGGCTTGCTATGCCTTCCAGTTTATCGAGTATTCATCTAGTATTCCATGTTTCGATCCTCCGGAAGTATGTTGGTGACCCTTCCCATGTTTTGGACTTCAGCACGGTTCACCTCGAGGGTGATATGTCATATGAGGTAGAGCCAGTGGCTATTTTGGGTCGACATGTCAGGAAGTTGAGGTCTACGGATATAGTTTCAGTGAAGGTTCAGTGGAGAAGGCATCCGGTGGAAGATGCCACCTGTGAGACCGAGCGGGAGATGCGGGACATATATCCTCACTTATTCGAGACTCCAAGTATGTTTCTAGACCCGTTCGAGGACAAACGTTTGTTAAGAGTAGGAGGATGTAACGTCCCGGCCGGTCGTTCCGGGAGATTTACCCCGTCCCCCCCCCCCCCCCCCCNTTGTTGTGTTGGGTCAGTTGGTTTGGGTCCGGAATGGTTATGGTAAGAATTGATTCATTTAGTCTCTTAAAGTAGCTTAATAGTTTAGAAAGTCAAGTGAGAGTTGACTTGTTGGTAAACGACCTCGAAATACATATTTTATTGCTCAGATAACTTTATTAGGTGATTTGGGACTTAGGAGTGTGTCCAGAATATTTTTGTGATGTCCGGTGTAGAATTAGGCTTGAATTGGTGAAAGTTAGTTTTTGGCGATCTACGGTCGGCAGTGGAAAATAGACTATCGGGGTCGGAATGGAATTCCGGAAGTTGGAGCAGGTTCGTAATGTCATTTTGGGTATGTCTGCAAAATTTCATGTCAATCGGAGGTGTTTTTGTTGGTTTCGGCGTAGTTGGCGAAATTTGGAAGTTTCAAAGTTAATAGGCTTGAATTTGATGTAATTTTTGTTTTTTCATGTTGGTTATTGTGTTTCAAAGGCCCGACTAAGTTGGAATAATTCTATGGGGTGTGTTGGTATGTTTGGTTGGGGCCCCGAGTGGCTCGGGACTGATTTCGGATGGTTGGCGGGGTTTCTGAACTTTGAAATTTGCAGCAATAGCTGCTGGTGTGATGTTTTTGTCTTGGTCTCACATATGGTAGGGCACCCGCAGGTGCGAGAGGCTGTGCGCAGGTGTGGTGGGAGGCTAGGCAAGGAAATTTCGCAGGTGCGAAGTTATGGCCGCACCTGCTAAGCCGCAGGTGCAGAGAATTGGCCGTAGCTGCGGAATTTGGTCCGTTAAGAGGGATTCCAGAGGTGCGCACCGGGAACCGCAGGTGCGACCAAGTGTTGCGAGGGTGCGGAAATGCTGGCAGAAGCAGTATATAAGAGGCATCCGTGAAAATTCTCTCATTTTCACCATTTTTGCATGCGGGAGGAGTTCTTTGAAGGCAATTTGAAGAAGGGAACTCGTGATTCTTCAGTAAAGGTAAGTTCTATGGTTGTTAACATCATTTCTATGCTATTTAGGTTCAAATTTGGGTTTGTATTTGAAGGATTTAAGTAGGAAAAGTTGGGAAGAAAGGGTGAAGAATTGGAAATTGATTTGAGGTTTTGGGTAGGCAATTGTGATTCGATTGTGATGATTTTGGTATGAGTAGAATCGTGGGAGGCCGAGGGTTCTAGTAATGTAAAAATTATCGAATTCTGAGACGCGGGCCCAAGGCTCGGGTTTCGCCGAATTTCGAGATTCTTGTGTAATTTGATAGTTTTCGATTAAGTTGTGTTCCTTATATATTGATGATGTTAAACTAGTTTTGGCTAGATTCGGAGCAATCAGAAGCAAATTCGAGGGACAAGAGCGTTGCGGACTAGTGTTGTGGCCCGGTAGAGGTAAATAATGGTTATAAATCTTGTCCTTTGGGTATGGAACCCCGGACTACATATTTTCTCACTGATTATAAAAAGGGGCACATGTCAGATGACGAGTATGTGGCGCGTGCTGATTTTTGGATTGGACTAGGTCCTCTCCGCGGCAACTAAGCCGTGTTTGGGGCCTCATGTCGATCTGTTTAGTCCCCTTGGGGGCTTATTGCTGTTTTTCCTCACTATTTGTTGATGATTTCACTAAGCCTCATTGTGCATACTATTTTTCGAAACTCAACCTGATTTACACCACTTTGAGATTTAAAATGATGTTTGGGTCCCTGTTATATTGATTTGCCCGAGGGGCCTTTTGAGTGGTTCTGCCGAGTAAGGCCGAGGGCCTGATTGTGAGGTGCTGAGTTATGGGGAGGTGCTGAGTGATATTAGCGCTTGGGTTGAAGGAGCCCCTCCGAAGTCTATACACACACCCTGCGAGCGCACAGAGTGCCGAGTGCCGAGTGATTGGAAGGCATGAGTGACTGTGAGGTGCTGAGGGACTAATTACGAGTGATGGTGAGGTATGCCTGAGGGACTGATCATCACTGACTGTGAGGCATGCCCAAGGGGCTGATTATGACACATTTTTTGCCCGAGGGGCTACTTGTGATTTACTACTTTCACTCTGAGCTTACGAAGTATGTTTTGCCCGAGGGGACTCTATATGATTCATTTCATTTTCATACTAAATCTTTCGGTTTGAAGTTGTTGAAAATATACATTCCTCAAAGGGATTTTCTGAAGTTGTTTTTAAGGCATGATGATTTCATATATCTATGTTATACTATTGGAAAGTAAGGCTGTGTATATTGTGATTAATGGCATTTGGTTTATGTGTTTCCTTTCCGCTTAGACTTGATTTATTTTCATTACTACTGAGTTGGCATACTCTCATTACTCCCTGCACCTCTGTGTGCAGATTTAGGTGCAGATATCGTGCATTAGCCATTTATTCCGCACGGAGCCGGAGCTTGCGGGATACAAAGGTAGATGTTCAGCGTCTGCAGCATCTCTGTTTTTCCTTTCTTGTTGTATCTAGATTTCATTTGGAGGTTTTGTATTATGATAGTATATTTTGGCTTATTCTTCTAGATGCTCATGACTTGTTGGCTCCGGGTTTTTGGGCTGGTGGCACTGTTTATTGGCCTACTTTATTTAGTAAACTCTGTATATTTATGAAATGCTTGGATTTTGATTAGGATTTTGAAAGAAATTGTGAACATGTGGTTATTGGCTAGCCTAGTTCCACGATAGGCGCCATCACGACCGGTTTAGGATTTAGGGTCGTGACACTTACTGTTGCGCATACTCACGTTTTGCGTTCTTATTTGATAGCTCATCTGGATGCCATACAACGACAATTTGATTGGTACCCAGCCAGATTATTGCTCGTTCGGCCGGCTGATTTGGAGCACTTCTGCCCCGCTCATATGCCTCGATATTATGGAGCATCATTCCTCCGAGCGGGTACTTTGTCAGTTTGGCCTTCCGCAATATATACTGAGGCCGCCTATATGGGAGGCTATACATTATCAGAGGGATGATCGTTTCAGGGCGGACGACGCATTTATGACCTGGCTTGCGGCGCAAATGCATATTTCGAACCAGCGAGATCAGTTGATTCCGCCCCTATCTACGGGGATGCAGGCGGTGACTATTCAAGAATATATGTCATCCTACCGCCACGTCACCCGACTTTTTATCGGGAACCCCATTCATCCGGCAGACGGTCGGTATGTTCCATACGTCAGGTGACACGAGGCACTGGTATCTTTTATGTTATTATTAATTATATAACTGTAATTTAGTGTCATATATATAGTTTATATTTGTTATGTTGTGCAGGATATTGGACTACATACCGTCTATCCGATAGGAGTGTACATGCAGGATCATGTCAGCGATCCTACGGCCATGTAGGATTATAGCCGTTGATTTGTAGAGGTGGCTTCCCGGACAATGAAGCGAGCCCCAGAGGATCAGCGTTTGGCACACGAGCCTGATTATATGGACCCAGGGCAGTACGAGCAAGGTCGTGGTGTCGCATGAGGTTGTGGTGCCCGACAAGGTGAGGGTGTCGGACGACGTGGAGGTGGCTGGAGAGGAGGTGGTCCCTAGCAAGGGGGCATTGAGTCTCCTGCTGATGATGTTGCTACTGATATGACAGGTGGCCTTACATGATACGGACATGCCGTCTTACAGCCTTGGGATGCATCTCACTCCAGTGACTTCGCAGGTGACCCCGTCAGGTCAATTATTGATCACGGGCACAAATATTCCTAGAGTGGATTGGGCTAAGTACTTCCAAGGCCCGTCTACGGGTGATGAGGATTGGCCGACCTGAGGTTTGCATAGTGGGGGCCGACTGATTTATGGCTAATCATCACATTCACAGGTATGAGTTTATTAGTATTGAATTTGAATTTGTTTTAACTGTAACTTAATTATTTCCTATAACTTTATTAATTTCCTTTTTAAGGCTTCACGCTATGATGACGTGGCTGCAACATATGATTACATTCAGGAGCCCGACGAGGTCATGGTAAGACAATTAAAATTCTTTTGAATTATTATATACTTTTGTATACTGAGCTTTCTATTCTTATTTAGGCTTCTAGTGGACCGACGACCCCTTATACCGATCCTGACAGCACCACTGATACCTGTCATCCTGTGCCGCATCCAGCTATAAGGAGGCGATTTGATGATGATGATCCCAATAGCATACCCGGTCGGGATGGGATGCGCCTCAGGCCAGCGGCTGCGTTGAGGCACAACGGATGCGAGACACATTGATTTGTCCTTCCATTTTTTTGCATTTGATATAAATAATATTTTTGTATAGATTAACAACAATTTTTTAATTTCCCCTTTCATTAGATAGTTTCATACTACAGCCACAAACACAAGCATTAAAACATAACTTCCAGTACAATTAAAATAAAGTTCAGTACAACAAACAAGGAAAACATTAATTAAAATTCATTACTACAGCACAAACACAAACACAAACATAACAGGCCAACATAGTAAAAATACATGAGCAAGGCATAAATAAAAATAAGGTAATACATTAAACACATACAACACAAGTTTAGTCCCTGCCGCCTAATATTCTCTGATCTAACCACTTAAATTGTTGTTCAAGTGTTTTTTTCTTCTTCTACCTCTTTCAGTTTAGCCTTCAACTTTGCAACCTCTCTTTTATTTTCTCTTTCACATTCCTATTGTTTTAAACACAAATTATGAAGATACTACAAAGATTCTTTATAGCATTCCTGATAACATGGTTCATCAACCCATACCTCAAAATCGCAAATAGGTTCATCGCAAACCTTATAAAACTTGTTCAGACAGTGCCAGTAGCGGCGTCCAACTTCACCATTATCCCAACAATTTTGCATAATGCATCTTTTTCCACACTTTCACATTGGTTTATAAAGAGGTTAAGACATTTTTGCGTTAAAAAGTTTGCTATTAGTAAATTTTTAGCGCACAAAATAACTAGAATGAGCTCGTTATTTATAGGCGAGACAACACACATAACGTAGTATTTAACCGCGCTAAATATATAAATATACACATAACGTACTATTTAATCGTGCTATATTTTGCGTGTTAAATATCATGATGTGGACAAGAAAACTTTATGTCAGCTGGTCAGCCGTTTCAGTTCGACAAAACAACACACATAACATAGTATTTAACCACGCTAAGTATACACATAACATAGTATTTATTCGCTATGATGTGTACAAGACAACTTTATGTCAGTTGGTCAGCCTTTTCAGTTCGACAAGACAACACACATAACGTAGTATAACTTGGATCATGCCAAAAAGAAAGAAGGGATGACATTAACATACCTGAGCTGGTTCTCTGGACAATCCTTCTAACACACGACAATTGCGACAAAACTCGTGACGGAAATATCAGAGTAGGGAAAAATATGGTATCCATATTCATGTGCTTTCTACAGTCACATGCTAATCAATATAAAATCCATACTTCCCCAGAATATACGTAGAGACAAATTTTACAAAGCTGAATATCCAAATACATAACTAAATGAATCTTAATCATCCCATTTAAGTAAAAAAAACATTATCCCATGTATCCTCTATCGTCCAATCTATAACCAAGTTCAAAACACTCTTGATAAATACTGGGCGCAAGGTATGTGTGCCAATAACACTTAACCTTAAACCAAGTGAGTCGTTCCTACAAACAAGGAAACAATGCCACAATGAACATAATAGAGTTCTTTTAAATTCACAGCTGAAACTAAACACACCACTAATCAACTTAGAGTGCATTTTAAACCAGAAGGGAGAAATTACTTTTGCTTCTACCGTAGGTAATGGAAGGTGAATCCAGCATATAGGTACACCCACTGCCTCATACTAAAATAAGATATATTACTACTTAATCTAGTTGAAATTTACTAATATGAATCCTTCAAGTTCATTTTGCTACATCTGCACTCATTTCATTAGCTACTCAATAATCTGTCCTTGGATTTTCTAAAATTAGGGATCCCCTAAATATCCCAATTCTTTAAACAAGAAAAGAAGTAGGACTAAGAACTATTTATTTATATTTTTTTAATAGAAAAATGAGATAAGGTGTATATATATCTTAAAAGGATGCCACCTCCTCCTTAATTATAAATATAGTTGGCAACTTGCTGCAATGTATTCCTAATCCCACGTGGATTGATCTACCTTAGTAATTATCCATGATTATTACTTAATTGTTTATGCACAAATTTCTAATTAATTTGTTAACTTTCCACTTAAATCAATAATTAACCGATTGTCCACATAATTAAGAATTATCTCAACTTACTTAAAATTCTACTTATTTCAAATACACTATATACACTGTACGATTACGGTCATGTGGTACCATATAAAATAAATTTATACACTATTATTTCATTAGAATATCTATGTAAAAATACATATATTTTCTTAACTTCTAATTTTCCTAACCTCATATAAAAAGTACAAATTTTCGTACGCTTAATTCATAAAATGGTGAAAAAAGATAACCTCTTTTCCTTGAAACAAAATAATTCATATCTTTGCAATAAAGAAAATCTCATAAACTCTTCTCATATTATGTGTATAATTTAAAACATATTCGAAAGTAGTAAATTCATAGCTATATAAAATCATATTTTTTTCAAACATTTTGTTTTCTCCTAATAGGTAACTGCTATAGTGCTACCAAATAAATATTTTCATTGCAAAGTATTAAAGCGAATTATAGTTTTGTTCGTCAAATTAGTTAAATTGAATGGAGGCATTGGTTAATTATTCAAAATACTTGTTTGCTTATTTCTTTATTTTAGAGCAGATTTATTTAATCTTGCAAAGCAAAATGATGAGGAACTATTAGCTGAAATTTTATGTTGAAGAAACCTATCATATACCTTCAAAGTTCTCTGATTGATTTTAGTAAGAGTGATTGAATGTTAATATTATTATACATTATACTAAGCGGCCTCGATATTTTCACGACCCAAACTGGGGGATCGTGACTAGTACCCGTGCCATACTTGCCGAGCACCAACGTACATTTTATCTAATCTTCTTATTATCTTTAAGGGACGACGAGATCAATATAAGTGGTAGATATGGATTATGAACACCAAAAAATGATAGATAATGGAATGAACATGGATAACATGGGATAACAAGACTGCCAAGAAACTACATATAAGTTAGGAGCTACCACGCTTCCATGAAAGAATATACAACAATAATCATCCGACAAGGCATACCAAACTATACATAAGCCGACACCTGTCTATCGCCTATAAAGGAGCATAAGTAATGCAACATAGTCGGAACAGGGCACCGACATACCCATAATATCTATAACCAAAAATGCATACCAAGACCACGGCAAGTCTGGAGAAGGGATCTCACCTATAACCGCTGAACTGGAAAGCCTACTGTGGTAGGGGAACTGCGTCTACCTGTCTATCAGGACCTGCAGCACGACATGCAGCGTCCACAATTAAAAAGGACGTCAGTACGAATAATGTACTGAGTATGTAAGGCAGGTCAATATAAATATGAACAATAATGTAAAGAGAGGTAGAGAAGATACAACCTATAAGATCTTAGTGTTTCTAAGAGACAGTAACATGAAATGCATGATACATATATACACATAATCTTTTAAAAACATCCGCCTCTTTGGGCATCATCATTATCATATCAACATTCGCCTATGTGGGCATCATCATCAACATATCATACCCGGCCTCAAAGAGGAATCGGTAAACCTAACTAATCAGTGGTTGCACAATAGGTTCCATACCTGGCCGACTATAGTGCGGCTCGGTAGAGTAAAATAGATACATATATATAATGCATGTAGGACTCATTGGAATCATGTTCTGAAAATTTCGGAGTGACGTAAGGTCGATATTCTCTGTACACATTATTAGGATTAACTCTTCATCATGAATATTATAAGAATAAGGAAGTAACAACAACATTGATAACATAAGAAATAAGAGGAGCAACCTCAACATCAATTGTTCCATAAGAAGGGAAATAATGCAAGTACTGCTAGCTTCTAAGAGTAGAGTGTCTTTAGAAGCTCGTTCATTGCATTATGTACAATCGGAGTCGTGCAAAAGAAGGAAAGGTGTAGACTCAGATAACTTGTATATACTGCCCCAATCTCAAGCTATGCAATTTTCACGATTCCTTAGTCTACAATAAGAGAAACCAAACTATCGTTATCATTTAAGCGTCATAACTATTGTGTATCGACCACAACCTATTCTACGATGAAACAGACAGAACCTCCCTTATATATATATGACTTCATACAAGTCAAAAAAATCACCAAACATCCCAAAAAACATCAATAATAAACAAATTGAGCCTCCCAAAACAGTTCACACACAACCTAATAACTTCATACATAAAACGACCACCGTAGTCGTGTCAAACGACAAGGAAATGTTACGACGAACGACCAACCCACAACCCTACATCTATATGTTGCTCTACACACCCTTCTCTCTCCAAAACTCCACAATACAGTAGTAAAACACGCAGCCCAACACCAACACAAAACAGTCCGCAAAACAGTCTGATAAAAGTGAATAACTCAAACTCACGGCTTCCGATCACCGTCCCGCGAGTTCTTACAAGGATAAAACGAATTACCATGAATTTACAGAAAAAAAATGGATGAAAGAGAGAAATAAACTCATCTTACTTTCTGGATAACTCAGCCTTTATCTTGGTTCTTCAAACTCTAGGGTTTACCCCTAGTTTGAACTTGAAAGAGATGGAAAATCAATTAGGGTTTGTGGATAACTTTTGGGAGGAAGTTTGCAGGGGTTTAGGTCTAATTATTTGTGAAATATAATGAAGTATATATTGTAGGAGATAAGCCTTTTAATGGGCTCTTTGGATGACCCGAAATTGCCTCTTTTTGGGCTATCATTTAACCAAGTAGGTGACCCACCTACTTGTCACCTAGCAGCTTGTGAAGTCTCTCGAAAATGTCATATCTCTCTACTACTATGTCGTATTGATAAGAGATTTAATGATTTGGAAACTAGGCTCATAGATCTTCAATTTGGTGGGTAGATTATCCTGTAATTCCAAGTAGATTGGTAGAAAGGATTAATAACATTTGACCTAAAGTTTAAGCAAAACTATGAGCCTAAGTTGCGACAACTCTTGTCGACTTTTGTTTCATAACTCGTTTTACTTCAAGACTATGATACGGATATTATATGATTCAAATACCTTAAACACGACTTCTTGAGAATATCAAGCACCCCTAGGTTTACCCAAGAATACGAGTTACAACATCCTTGATTCGTTTAACTTCTAATACGTGTTAATCACTCTTGTATCATTTATATCAATAGGATTAACTTATTATCATGTCAAAGATAATCTCTTCTCATGTTTATGTCGATTAACTTATGGCATGTACCAACATACGTGAATATGGGTTGTAACACCCTCCCTCATTTATGAGCATTCGTCCTCGAATGTAAGTGTTAAGGGGGGAGCCTAACTCATCGTGTATTCCAACGGAAATTTCCGGCCCATTTTTCCCCTATAAAATGGATACTAGACAAACTTACAAGCAGTTAAACCCAACATATTGCCATCCAAGGCTACGCAAATCATTATGGATATGTACACTATCTGCATATCACCATTGTGTATTAAGGAATAGTACTCTCAAGCTATTGCTTACCTCATAGAGATGTTTCACCTTCTAATGCGTCCTGCGTCCCCTCGACATCCTTGTTATCTTGAATCTGGAACAAGTAAGGGTATTTAGACTTCATCTGCTCTTCTACTTCCCAAGTAATTTCTTTCCTGTTCTTGTTCCTCCACAATACTTTGACAGAAGCTACATCTTTTGTTCTTAGCTTGCGGACTTGTCGATCTAATATAGCTACGGGCACTTCTTCATATGATAGATCCTCTGTAACTTGTACGTCTTTGATAAAGACGACTCGAGAACGGTCTCCAATACATTTCCTTAACATAGATACATGGAATATCGGGTGGACAAATTCCAATTCAGATGCCAATTCTAACTCATAAGCAACCTTTCCAATTCGTCGGAGAATTTTTTACAGACCGATATACCGTGGACTTAGCTTACCCTTCTTCCAAAAACGCATAACACCCTTCATCGGCGAGATCCTTAGGAAAACTCAATCACCAACCTCGAACTCCAAATCACGAGGTCGGGCATTAGAATAAGACTTTTGCCTGCTTTGTGCCGTCCTTAGCCGCTCTTGTGTCACTTTCACCTTCTCAATGGCTTGGTGAATCAAATATGGCCCATATAGTTCTGTTTCACCGACTTCGAACCATCCAAGTGGTGATCTACATCTCCTCCCGTATAGTGCCTCGTACAGGGCCATTTTAATACTGGAATGGTAGATATTATTGTAGGCAAATTCTATAAGTGGAAGATGGTAATCCCAATTCCCCTTGAAATCCATAACACATGATTGTAGCATATCTTCAAGTGTTTGAATGGTACGTTCAGCTTGTCCGTCAGTTTGTGGATTGAATGTAGTGCTAAGATTCACTTGTGTGCCTAAACCCTTATGAAAAGACCTCCAAAAGTTAGCCACAAATTGTGCTCCTCGGTCTGATATAATAGATATCGGTACACCATGAAGCCTAAAAATCTCCTTGATATACAACTTCGCATAATCTTCAGCTGTGTAAGTTGTCTTAACTGGCAGAAAATGGGCACATTTGTAAGTCGATCAACTATCATCACTAGTACACGGGCCATACTTGCTGAGCACCAACGTACATTTATCTAATCTTCTTATTATCTTTAAGGGCCAACGAGATCAATATAAGTGGTAGATATGGATTATGAACACCAAACAATGATAGATAATGGAATGAACATGGATAAAACGGGATAACAAGACTGCCAAGAAACTATATATAAGTTAGGAGCTACCAAGCTTCCATGAAAGACTATACAACAAAAATCAACCGACAAGGCATACCAACCTATACATAAGCCGACACCTGTCTATGAGCCTCTAAAGGAGTATAAGTAATGCAACATAGTCGGAACAGGGCCCCGACATACCCATAGCATCTATAACAAAAAATGCATACCAAGACCACGGCAAGTTCGGAGAAGGGATCTTTCCTATAAACGCTGAACTGGAAAGCCTACTGTGGTGGGGGAACTGCGTCTACCTGTGTATCAGGACCTGCAGCACGACATGCAGCGTCCACAAATAAAAAGAACGTCAGGACGAATAGTGTACTGAGTATGTAAGGTAGATCAACATAAATATGAACAATAATGTAAAGAGAGGTAGAGAGGATAAAACGTGTAACATCTGAGTTCTTCTAAGAGACAGTAACATGAAATGCATGATACACATATACACATAATATTTTAAAAACATCCGCCTATGTGGGCATCATCATTATCGTATCAACATTCACCTCTGTGGACATCATCATCATCATATCATACGCGGCCTCAAAGAGGACTCGGTAAACCCACTTGATCAGTGGTTGCACAATAGGTGCCATACCCGGCCGACTATAGCGCGGCTTGGTAGAGTAAATAGATACATATATATAATGCATGTAGGACTCATTGGAATCATGTTCTGAACATTTCGGAGTGACATAAGGTCGATATTTTCCGTACACATTATTAGCATTAACTCTTCATCAAGAATATTATAAGAATCAGGAAGTACCAGCAACATTGATAACACAAAAATAAGAGGAGCAACCTCAACATCACATGTTCCATAAGAAGGGAAACAATGCAAATACTGCTAGCTTCTAAGAGTAGAGTATCTTTGGAAGCTCGTTCATTGCATTATGTACAATCGGAGTCGTGAAAAAGAAGGAAAGGGATAGCCTCACATACCTTGTATATACTTCCCCAATATCAAGCTATGCAATTGTCACGACTCCTTAGTCTACAGTAAGAGAAACAACACTATCGTTATCATTTAAGCGTCATAACTATTGTGTATCGACGACAACCTATTTTACGATGAGAGGGACAGAATCTCCCTTATATATATGACTTTGCACAAGTAAAAACAATAACCAAATAGCCCAAACAACATCAATAATAATCAAATTGAGCCTCCAAAAATAGTCCACACACAACCTAATAATTTCATACATAAGACGACCACCGTAGTCGGTCAAACGACAAGGAAATGTTAGGACGAACGACCAGCCCACAACCATACATCTATATGGTGTTTCTCCAAACCCTTCTCCCTCCAAAACTGCACAATACAGTTGTAAAACACACAGCCCAATAGCAACACAAAACAGTCCACAAAACAGTCTGCTACAAGTGAATAACTCGAACTCACGGCTTCCGATCACCGTCCCGTGAGTTCTTACAAGTATAAAACGAATTACCATGAATTTACAGCACAAACAAAATGGATGAAAGAGAGCAGTAAACTCACCTTACTTTTTGGATAACTCAGCCCTTATCTTGGTTCTTCAAACTCTAGGTTTTACCCCCAATTTGAACTTGAAAGAGAGGGGAAATCAATTAGGGTTTGTGGATAACTTTTGGGAGGAAATTTGCAGGGGTTTAGGTTTGGTTATTTGTGAAATATAATAAGGGATATATTTCAGTAGATAAGCCTTTTAATGGGTTCTTTGGATTACCTGAAATTGCCTCTTTTTGGGCTATCATTTAACCAAGTAGGTGACCCACCTACTTGTCACCTAGCAGCTTGTGCAGTCTCGCAAAAATGTCTAGATCTCTCTACTCCAATGTCGTATTGATAAGCGGTCTAATGCGTTGGAAACTATACTCATACATGTTCAATTTTTTTGGGTAGATAATCATGTAATACCAAGTAGATTGGGAGAAAAGCTTAATAAGATTTGACCTAAAGTTTAAGTAAAACTATGAGCCTAATTTGCGACAACTCTTGTCGAATTTTGTTTCATAACTCGTTTGACTTAAAGACTATGATACTGATATTATATGATTCAAATACCTTAAAACACGACTTCTTGAGAATATCAAGTACCCCTAGGTTTACCCAAAAATACGAGTTACAACAACCTTGATTCGTTTAACTTCTAATACATGTTAATCACTCTTATACACTCTTGTATCATTTAAGATCAATAGGATTACCTTATTAACATCTCAAAGATAATATCTTCTCATGTTTACGCCCATTAACTTATGACATGACCCAACGTACGTGAATATGGGTTCTAACAGATATGTTGTGCTGATATTAATGAAAATACCATACTTTTGCTTAGAAAAAGAATAGAGAGAGTAATATTTTTAATGTATAACTTGTAATATGATTACATTGTACCTATTTTATCTTAACACAGTGCTACTTATAACCTAATTTAGGTAGGACCTTCAACGGGATGATCAATATTTATTTTGATGATGTAGTTGGAATGTCCCAAGTTAAATAAAGACTAATACAATGCTGTCCTACTATAATTGTCTAGTTAGTTGTCATAATGGGTTTAAAATTAGGGGGTGTAACATCTTTCCTCCTTTAGAATATTCATCCTCGAATGTTAACTCTTAGAGGTTTGCAGAATTTTCACTAGGGTCTCCTCTGTAACTTAAACTAAAACCAAAACTATATCCGATGTCTCGACTATTAACAATCTTCTGTAATTGAGTATGTCGTAACTTCTTCACCTTTATCTTACTTAACTTTCAATCTCGCATTGTATCTTCTGTTTCTTTCATGACCTCCTTCAACATAGGTGAAAATTATGCATAAAAGCTCTACTGTAATACATGCACCTTTTGTGCACATAAAATCTTGTGAAACCTTCATACTTACTTCTTATGATTCAGTTCTATGGCTTGATCTGGAAACAAAAGAAGGGAAACATTTCCTAAATTCCATACAACCTCTAAATTAAAAATATGGCGCGCAACATATCGATAAGTGAGACTCTACTAGGCACAACTTTGTAGACTCTCTAGGACACGACCCACTCTGATACGACTTTGTCACACCCCAACCTTGGGAGGCGATGCTGGCACCCGATATGGCACTAGCCCGAGTGAACCACTATGTAACTCATTCATTCTTTTGTAACTATCATGGGCCAATATGGTCACAATTCGTAATTTACTAATGTACGTGGGCAAATTTTATATGAATGAGCCATCGTTCATAAAATATGAATACATATGGGATGGGAAGGCCTCTTACATACTGAACAAAATGAATCTTTTTCTACAAAGCCTCTAAGATTATTTGAAATCAAATGGGACAGGGTACCAGCTTACCTAACTACCGATGAGAGGAGGCTTGGACGTATAGCAAGAAGCCAAGAAGGTACAAACGAAGTGACGGGCCCCTTTGCTAGTATAGTTCCATAGTAACGATTCTGCTATTTGCTTGAATAATCTAGGAATAATGTAGGATGAATCTCCCTGATGATTAGAAATAAAAAGGGGCTTACGAACGAGCGGAGTGCTTACAACCGTGGTTGCTGCGAGCCTCCTGGGTATTGCTTTCTCGTCTTTTTTCCTCTTCATTGTTAAGAACTCTCCGACATTGATTTGAAACTATTACTATGCTAAACTGGCTGAAAGAGCGTAGTTTTGACCCAAGTTCCTTACATTGAAGGTTATTCTCCTTCGCGGGATAGGGCACATTCCACCATAACCTTGCTTTAAACCTCGATCCAGCTCTCAAAAAAGGAGAAGATCATGACGTTTGTGAGAGAGGGGAAAGATCATCATTGACGCTAATGACACCCATCACTTGCCTCTCTGTACCCTATATGAAGGTCTACAAGCCTCTTTCCCCTATCATGTCAGCATTAAAAAAAAGTATTATAAAATTGGGGAACCTTCATTCCTGCCAAAAGGCCTCGTCTCTAAAAGCCTGGCTCACGAGGCGTCCCTCTTGAAATAGGGTTCCAACCCTCGCCTTAGTTGAGACTGCAATAATTTCTTTTGCGGGAACCAAAACAAGAGCTTGAACAGGAGAAGTTGTCGATATTGGCAACCTAAATTAGGTTTCAAGCTGTGAAAGGCGGAGAATTTTTGAATTCAAGCCCCCGGTCCAGCTTCCCTTGACCTAAGAAGAACTATTATCTTTATGACCAAACAAGGATCAACTTCTTACTTCTTGAGCAATAGTTCCACGATCCTGAGCAGCAACTTCTTGGGAGTAGGGGCATCAAAGCTTGTCATCTTCTTCGATCTTCCTTGGAATATCCATCATCTTGGTCTCGACCTTGTTTAGCTCTCCCTGATCCAAATTTACTATTTTGCTGCCTCTTCGATCGTCTCCAACTCCCTTAAAAATAAGAGTACTTGGTGACCTAGATGGAAGCGAACAAAAGTATGCTCGCTTGCTGTCTTATTTTCTCTCACAAGCTGGGATTGCTCGCCAGTTAGGTCTGATTGGAGCATGATTTTATGACAACATATTCCTCATATTCGGGGACAAGGGGCGGAACGACCTCTTTTTTCCAGATAAAAGTCTAATAGAGTTGCGCTTCCTTAGTACACTACCTTTCATTACAATCATTTGAATGGAATATATCTCTCAATGCGATAAGAGAGAAGTTATGTAAACCGAGGAATGGAAGGTTTTCTTGTCAACTGTCAGGACAATGAGGCCCACGGTCCCAAGACCTTTAATTAGAACTGTGAAAGGGAGTGAAAATCTCTAGTTTATAGCTGGTAAGGAGATATTGGAACCCCATTGGCGGTCGGTAAGTGCATCATATTCCTATTAATCGGGGCAAAAGTTGTTAAATAAAAAGGTGGCACCATTCCCGCTAAAGAAAATGGGAATATTCCAATGAACTTTAAGTAGGGGACAAAGCTGGGGATGGAAAGGTTCTTTATCAATGATGCAACATTGCAGTTGTATGTACGTGCATTTCTTCTCAGCTGTTAGCATGCTTTGATGGCATAGATCTAGGTTTTTTTATGAGTGTTAAAACGATAGTTTTTCTTCTGCCAATGAATTGGATCCACGTCGATTCGATCAATAATGGGATTCTTGTCTATAGAAAGGTTCTGCGACATGGACGCCCAGCCCAACTCGATCGGTCGGCTGGCCCACCTAACAGATGATGAGATTCTCGATCGACTCGATCGAATTTCAAAAAGTCTTTCTCACTATTCAGAACAGTGGTGCTTTCGATCAAGATCTTCTCGCCTCATCTATTTGGTCTCTCGCTCGAATCGGAACCTTTATGTGTTGGTAGGCTTCGCATTGTTATTAGTCTTTCAAAAAATTAATGTTATTGTTAGGAAATAAGGGAGACTCTGACTCTCCCCTTTATGTGTTCTATATGAATGTCAAAGAGGGGCTTGCCATCTAGCGAAAATATGTTTTGCATATACACTCTAAAAAGGGGTCATGGACTCCTTTTTTTTAGGATCCCCTTCCTACATTCAATTATCTATTGAGCCCTTTCTTTATGATCATATGGATCGCTTTTCGTGACTTTTCTTTCCATAGGAATAGATTGCAGTCTAACCAGCTTTCTAACTTTAGGGGATCGAGAATCATCTTTTGATCCTCCTCGAGCGTACTCTCGACTTTCGAATTAAGATTCCGATTTAGTTGCTGCAGACGCTGAAGGATCAACTGACAGTAGATAGAAAAGGTTTTAGATCGAAGCTATTGAACCTTTTGCGAAGTCACTTTAGGATTCGGTCTCCTATCTGGTTAATATTCCGACATTGCAGAATCACTCTTACTATTAGAGGTATAAGAGAGAAAGTACAACAACCATATTCTATAATGGCCCTACAATAAAGCTAGTTAGAAAATTACAAGCCTCATACAAAGTTAGTACGAAGCTCCCACTGGATTGTGGATACACCAGAGGTGCAAGAATTACAGTAGAGCTTCATGTTATGGACGTGAATTATACCTATGTGGAAGGGAGGTCATGAAAGAAATAAAAAATATGATGCAATACTTTAAGGTAGTAAGGTAAAGGTGAACGACATACGAAATACTCAAATGCAGAAGGTTGCAAATAGTCCAACTTCGCATAAAAGGCTAGAAGTGTGGGGATTCAGTATCCAGGAATAATAGCGTCATCGCTAGTATCATATCTTCCAGCCTATGGTTTTTAGGTACCGAGAGATCTATCCAAGAGAGTCAATAAGAATTAGAGACGATGTTGTGTCTTGCTTGATATTCTAAAATAACACAAGGAAATATGTGATGCAACCAAGTTGAAGGAAGGTTGCGAGTAGTATAGATATGTACCGGTCGCAAGCTAAAATATTGTAAAGCGACAAGGTTTTAGGAAGACATGAGTAAGAATAATAACGGGAGAGTGAGAAGGTGATGAGAATGGATAAGTCGTCAGGATCAAGCCCATGAAAACAAAAGAGTTGATGGTTTCTCTAAGTTGTAGAAAGCTCAGTATTGCCCGAATGAACTCAAAGGAGCCTCATAGCCTATTTGGCCAAGCTAGAGAAATCAACTTATTTTGAGAACTGCTTTAAAAAAAGTACTTTTGGAGAGAAGCAGTTTGTGTTTTGCTAATCAGTCTAAAAAGCACTTTTGAGAAATAATTTGTGTTTGGCCAAACTTTTCAGAAAGTGCTTTTAAGTATCAAATTACGAATAAGGACATGAATAGATTTACTTAATAGTTAATATTATAAGTAAATAAATAATCTTAAAAAATTCTCATTACAGGCAATAATTAAGTATTTTCATTTTATTTAAGTAAAATATGAAAATAAAATTTAAAAGAACTTAATTCTTTTAATATAAGTTAAATATATTAAAAATCATTCAACAAATATAAAAGCATTCACCCCTAAAGTCACTAGTACATAATAGAAAGTTATCCTAAAAATAATAAGAAAATATTTATAAATTAGTATCCTAAGTATTATTATCCTAAGTATTAGGCTTAACGGCTATTTTGGTATATACTATATTTTGTTAAGGGTATTTTCGGTAAGAAAAAAGTCAAAACTGCTTTTGCTTCTTCCCAAAAACACTTTTTTCTCAAAAAAAGCTTCGCCAAACACCTCAAGTTAGGGGAAAAAAGTGCTTTGGAGAAAAAAAACACTTTTGGCCTCTTGAGAAGCTTGGGCAAACAGGCTATAAGACTAGTAGCATTTAGAAGAAATGTAATGGTGCCCTGGTTATAGAATGAGGGTGTAATTGTGACAAATAAAGGATGACGTTTGGGCCTTCGATTAAGTGATGGTTTGTACAAGAAGAAAAAGGGATTTCAAGAATTGTACCGGATTAAAATGCCCAAGTAAGTGAATCACATTGGGATGCTATTAAATACGGTTATTAAAGTATAGTATTGCCCCTAGGTGGATCAGTCGAATACTTCATATGTCCTCGATGAGACGCGAGCCCTAGCGGCAGTGTTACATATGAGATCAAGTTATCAGTGGTAGATTATGGATCAACGTTAAGGTGAATCGATAATAGATGGATAAAGTTCCAACGTATGAGAGGGTATACGGATTCCATCATTTAGATAAACAATAATAAGGAAGGAATGAAGGACTTGGAATTGGGTAGCAGGCCTTGCTAATAATAAAACCATGGTAAGATTTATGGTATAGTATGACCTACCTAGATGCAGTAAGGTCATACGGATGAATAACTAGGTCTATGAGATAAGATACAAAAATATTCGTAAGTTCGACAAAGTACCGAGCAAAGAACTTTAGTATATCTATAGATGCCCAAAGGGACATCTTATTAAGATTTGTATATGTTTACAAAGTGAGTCCTAGAGACTGGCTAAAAGCTGGAGCAAAAAGGAGAGAAGAGCCGCATAGGCGCACATATAAAGTCAGAGTCATATAGGCTGCATGATAAAAGGTAGCAACAGTTACAAGATTAAAAGGATTTCGACCACGAGTCATGGTGTGATAAAGAGTTCTAAAGGGGGGAATGCCCTGGACGATTCATTCATAGAATAGTTACATAGATGGAAAGAGGTTACATAAAGTATTCACAAGATCTGTGGGTTATGAAAATGGTAAGTGTATCGGTCAACATTCGAGGATGAATGTTCCAAAGTGGGGAATGATGTTATACTCCATATTTTCGTACGTGAAAATACACCATCAATAAATTGATGAAAGCTCGGAAATGAGATGTTACATCCCGCATTTTCGTACGTTAAAGTTTCATCGTAAGTTAATCGACATAAGTTCGGGAATAAGATTATGTTGAGATTGTATGCATTATGCTATTTCAATCAAGTGATAAGTAAATTCGTGAAGGTGAAAGGATAAGAAAATCGAAGAAAATTAGTTTTCGTTGAAGTTTGACATTTTGGGATAAAATACGGCCCGAACGAAAATACCCGGTATTTATGAACTAGTGTCATACAAGGTACCACATGACCATGATAGTAAGGTGTGTTAAAATTAAGTAGTATTTTAAGTAATTTGAGATAATTTTTAATTATGTGGATAATTGGCAAATGGGGGGAATTAATAAGTTAATTAAGGATTAGTGGGTGATTAATTAAGATGTTGGATAAGGCTTAAAGGGCCCCAAACATTTGGTGAATCTTAAGTTACTTTTCAAGGTGGAATTTGGAGGAAATTTTGTGACTAAGTCATCCAAAGTTGGGCCCACATCCATGAATAAGATATCTCAAACTTATGAGTCTTATGACTCTTAAGAGTCTCATCACGTTACTATCTCAAACTCAAGAGTCTCATGACTCTTAAAAATCTCATCACGTTACTTTGAGTCGTTCTAATATGAATTTTCATATATCACATGAGCAATGTAAGATCTTCAAAAATTCAAAGAAACATGAGATTTTGCAATTCTAAGAGAGCTCGGTATAATATATCTCATGAACATTATACGGATTTTTCCCTACCTCGATTCGTCGTTACGTGTCTTTTTTGCAATTGACATGTGTTAAATGGATTGTCAAGATAACTGGCTCAGGTATGTTAAGGATATCCCTTCTTTTCTTTTGGCATGATCCATACGATACAAATGAAATGAGTAATTGCATAACTTCCATAAATGAATGTATTCATAGATGTATTAGAGATGCCTATGTTCTTGAATTCCTATTTGTCTTATTGTTCTATCATATGTTCATGGGTCTCAGCAAATATGTAAGTTTATAAAGTTTGTTTCATGATAATATTAGGAGATATAATGGTCTTATGATGTTCCGAGAGATTTTACGGACGTACTTCTCATGCATTACATTCATTTATACATGTGCATTGACCCATGACCAGACGTCCTTATATACGCGTATATATGTAGATTTATATGTATATGGGATATGGGAAAGGGTTACGACATTATACACACACCACCACCTGATCAACTAGTAGAGTTGATGATTTTACCCACACTGATCGAGATGATATGATGGGATGCCCTTAGAGGCTTTATGATGTTATGAACACATGTACCTATGCACGACATGACATTCATACGAATATGCATGACACTATAAGTATTTCATGATTTACAGGGTTAGGTTGAGTCACGTACTCCATGTTTCTTCCATATTATTTATATACTTATTTAGGTGCCTTACATACTCGGTGCATTATTCATACTGACATTCTTTGTTGGGGACGCTGCATTCTGCCTGCATGTATAGAAAATCAGTTTGTCGAGCCCTCATAGTAAACGAGGTTAGCATTCAGTGAAGGATCAATAAGACTCCACCTCATTCGGTGTGCAGCCGAGTGTATGAGTCATCGTGTTAGAATTCTACTGTAGACTTATAGGTAGGTCAGTACCCTGTCCCATTTGATGTCAAATAATCTTGGAGGTTTTTTTAACTGAGGTTCATTTTGTACAGCATGTCAGAGGTCTTGACGGCCCATATGTATTCATGTTTTAAGAAAGATGGTTCAGTGATACAATGTTTCCCACTAATAGTTATACATTACGAGTTGTGGCCATCCTGGACCAGTTACAATTAATATTACGATAAGAACTATATGTTATGTTGGTACTCGGTTGAGTAAGGTACCGGGTGCCCATCTGTCACGACCCAAACTGGAGGATCATGACTAGCACCCGGGCAATACTTGTCGAGCCCCAACATACAATTTTATTTAACTTTCTTATTATCTTTAAGGGATAACGAGATCAATTTAAGTGGTATATGGATCATGAAAATACATCACATGTCATGACAATATTGCTAAGAAACTACATAAAAGGTACGAGCTACAACGCTGCCATGAAAGACTATACAAAAAAAAATTAGCCAACAAGGCATACCAAACTATACATGAGTCGACACCTGTCTATGAGCCTATAAAGGAGCATAAGCAATGCAACATAGCCGGAACACGACCCCGACAATACCCATAATATCTATAACAAAAATGCATACAAAGAACACGGCAAGTCCGGAGAAAGGATCTCGCCTACAACTGCTGAACTGGAAAGCCTATTATGGTAGGGAGCTGTGTCTACCTGTCTATCAGGACCTGCAGCACGACATGCAACATCCACAAATAAAAGAACGTCATTACGAATAAAGTACTGAGTATGTAAGGCAGGAAAGCATAGATAAGAACAGCAATGTATAGAGAGATGTAGGAGATAGAACATGTAGCATCCGAGTACTTCTAAGAGACATTAACATTCAATGCATGATACATATCTACACATAATATTTTTAAACATCCGCCTCTGTGGGCACCATCGTCATCATGAATATTTGCCTCTGTGGGTATCATCATCATCATATCATACCCGGCCTTAAAGATGACTCGGTAAACCCAACTGATCACTGGTTGCACAATAGGTGCCATACCCAGCCGACTATAGTGCGACTCGGTAGAGTAAAATAGATACATATATATAATGCATGCAGGACTCATTGGAATCATGTTCTAAACATTTTGGAGCGACGTAAGGTGAATATTCTCCGTACACATCATTAGGGCTAACTCTTCATCGAGAATAATATAATAATCAAGAAGTACCAACAACATTGATAACATAAGAATAAGAGAAGCAACCTTAACATCAATTGTTCCATAAGAAGGGAAAGAATGTATGTACTTCTAGCTTGTAAGAGTAGAGTATCTTCGGAAGCTCATTCATTGAATTATGTACAATCGGAGTCGTGCAAAAGAAGGAAAGGGATAGCCTCACATACCTTGTATATACTTCCCCAACCTCAAGCTACTCAAATGTCACAACTCCTTAATCTACAATAAGAGAAATGACAATATCGTTATCGTTTAAGCGTCATAACTATTATGTATCGACCACAAACTATTTTACGATGAAACGGACAGCACCTACCCTATTTATATGACTTCACACAAGTCAAAAGAATCAGCAAACAACCCAAACAACATAAATAATAATCATATTGAGCCTCCCAAAACAGTCCACACACAACCTAATCACTTCACACATAATACGACCATCGTAGTCATGTCAAACGACCCGTAAATGTTACAACGAACGACCACAAAACAGTATTAAAACACGCAGACCAACAACAACACGAAAAAGTCCTACAAGTCAAATAACTCAAACTCACGGCTTCCGATCACCGTCCGGTGAGTTCTAACTATTAGGAAACATATTTATCAACCTTCCCTGGTATTTAAACACTTAAATACAGATATTAGACGTTTCTTAACTATGCAGTACCTTCCAAAACTCTAACTACAAAGAAAAAAGAAGAGGCGGTATAATGACACTTACGTCGTAGGGATCGTTTTGATGTTATTGCTTCTCGATTTCTTGCCCATAATGATAATCTTCTTTGAAACCCTAGAATATAGCTTGAGGTTATGTTTATAGGTGTTCTCTGGTCGTTTTATGCTGAGAAGTGGAGAGAAAACCGACCTAAGGCTTATATATATCAAGTTTGCAAAAGTCAAAGAGGTGCAACTTGGCACCTTAGGATTGGTCCATCTTCCGGAGCTTATATCTTTTTATCCTGATGTTGTATGAACGAATGGTTAAGAGCACTGGAAAATAAATTACAAGACATTAAATTTGGTATATTATATGTCCCAATAATACCTCACATAGCACATGAAATCTATTTCTCAAAAAGCTCTAGTGATCCACCCACTTGTCACTTATGATGTCTGCGCAGTCTCACGAACTTGAAAATATCTCTCTACTCCTGTGTTGTATCGATGAACGGTTTAATGCATTGAAAACTATTCTCATAGATATTAAATTTTGTTGGTTGATCATCCAATAATTTCAACTATATTCGGAGAAAATCTCAGTTACATTTGACCTTATTTTCAGCATATTATGAGTGTAACTTGTGAGGACCTTTGCCGAATTTTGTTCCACAACTTGCTTGAATTAAAAATGTAGAACAAAACTATCATACGATAAGAATTAAAACATAGCATAACCTCCTTATCATGTAATGAGCCATAGTCTCACCCTAAAGTACATGTTATAACATTCCAAACTCTTTGACTTTCCACGCAACTTATTTTCTTCACTTGGTTTAGCTTCTAAGCATTCCAACGCTCTTGGTACTCGTTATTCATGGTCTTAAATATTTGTAACCTCCAATGTAATAGTATTAAATTACTTTATATTCCATCAAATATAATCTTATTTCAGAGCTTACATCAATTGACTTACGATGTACTCTCACGTATGAAAACATGGGGTGTAACATCACTCCCCCCTTTGAAAAATTCGTCCTCGAATGTTGACTAATGCACTTTTCCATATCTTAATAAATAAATCTTATGAATAATTAAATATTTTCTTTTCCATGTAGGGAGTTGTTCGGTGAATAAATCCAAAGGCTAGAACATTCCCCCCTTTAGGCCTCTTTCTCACACCACGACTTGTGGTCGAACTCCTTTCAATGTCGTAACAATTTCTACCTTCTTTCATCCAGCCTAGACAATTCTAACCTTGAATGTGCGCCAATGCAACTCTTATCTCCTTTTTATTTCTTGTTGTCTTTTAACCTATCTTTAGGATTCACTTTGTAAACATATATTGTACTATGGCAAGTTGTCCCTGTGGGCATCTATAGGTGTACTAAAGTTCTTTTTTTGGTATTTTGTTGAACTTATGACTATTGATGTATCTTGTTTTATAGCCTCAGTTATCTATTTTTATGGCTTTACCACTACTAGGTAGGTCATACTATACCATAACTCTTACTTCGGTTTATTATTATGGAGACTTGTCACCTAACTCCAGGTTTTTCTCTCACCGCTTATCCCATATGTATAAATCTAAGCCATTTAATGCTTCCTTATTACCGTCCATCTTAATAATGACAGCATAATCTCATTTCATACTTTGTAACTTTCATCCATCCATTGTTGATTCACCTTCATATTGATCTATAATCTACCACTGATAATTTAAAATCTCTTATGTAATATATCGTCACTAGGGCTCACGTCTCATCGGGGGACATCTGAAGTGATTTTTTCGATCCACTTAGGGACGATACTATAATGCAACAACTGTATTTCATAGCATCCCAATGTGTTAATATTATGGGGGTATACTAATCCCGTGCAGTTCATGAAATATTTTTTCTCTAAATCATTACTCAATCAAAGGTCTAAATGTCATCCTCTTATCATTTATCACAATTACACCCTTACTTTACCACCATGGTAGCATTCTATCTCTTCTAAATGCTCCTAGTTTTAAACTCCTTTGAGTTCACTCATGATATACTGAGCTTTTTATAATTTTATGGAAACCATCAGTTCTATTGTTGTGAAGGGTTTAATCCCGAGGAATTACCTATTCTCGTCGCCTTCTCACATACCTTTTCTTATCCTTACACCTTCCTAGCTAGAACCCTGTTGCTCTACAATAATCTATCTTGCGACCTACACACATCTACTTATACTACTCGTAACCTTCCTTTCATCATGTTAGCACATAGATTTCCTTTCACGCCTTCTCAATTGTCTTTAAATGTAAACAATTGCTTTTCCTGGTCGTTTTGCCACTTGCTGCATGGATACTTGGCCTATCTTAGTGCCCATGAATACGGGAGTTCTCCGTAACTCATATAATCTCAATTATCAACTTTTGATTAATTTTTTTTTCTTCTTCCATTCATTAGCTAAGATAGGTTCCACTTTCTTATGGAGTGCATACAATATTATAGTGAGACTGTTGTTACAAGATTATTTCTACTTTAGGTCACTATGCTTATGTTGAAGCCTAATTCCTTATTTCCTCAGCTAGTCTTTCGTTGTAGTACTTAGGGAAGAACTTCTAATTCTTATAAAGCTCAGACCTTATTACATTGTATATCCCATGGTATTTCGGATGTTCTTACTCGCCTATCATTATCCTTGGTTACTTACCTCCATGCCCTTGTTCTTGTATGGTTTCTTCTAAATTGAAATTTCAGCTGTCTCCATTGTGGCACTCTCTTTTATTTCTATAGCACTTATATTGTACCTTCTACTAACCCAACTCCTGTCTGAATATTTCTCGAGGATTATGATTTTGTATCTAAGAGACTGAATTTCCTATGCTGGGTTTCACTACGTTTATCTTGCATGATCTACTTATTTGCCTATATCCTCCTATCTAGCCATAACTAGGCTCTTCCTGAATCATCTACTAACTACCCATTGGTCCACTCTCATATCTTTATTTTATGTAACGCCTCTTGGGTTATGTCCTTTGTCTTAACTTACCTCTTGTACGGGATCCTTATGTATAAAGTGTTCATTACCACTTATATATCAATATCATCGAGTGCGAAACCCTTATTGATTCTCCCCCACATCATGCTTGCATAATGTTCTGGAGTTATATTATATCTGTAGGATATGAATAAACGCAATCTTATTCCTTTCATCTTTTTACCACATTCTTCCTTTACCATTCGATATTTACCACTTCATCTTTCGCATTTTGTTTCTACATATTCACAGACATTACTCGCCTTGCGGTAACCCTTCTACACTAGGTATAATTGAATTTCGCACACACAAGGGTGGCACGTGGTATAAATGGCACATTTAGTCCCTTAAGCTTAACTCTGCTCATAGTTGTTGCTTTAGGGAAGCGTCTTCGTGAATCACTTTTAAAGTATATTCTTCTATTGTTCATTCTATTATTGTCGAAACACTATCTTTGAAACGATGTGGAGTGTTACCAATTCCTTTGATCCCTAATTTATGTTCAGTTTTTTTTTCTTGTTTACTATCCCATACTAATTTCTATTATTTGGGGGGTCTAACTTTTCCTTATGGTAATAACGTGTGAGTCACCAACTCATTTCTCGAAATGAGGGTATGGCTTAATGGCTTACACTTTTGCATTGTCTCAAGGCCTGTCCCCTCTTTTTTTTTTCCTTCACTTGACTATAGACTTTATCATTATACCATATTCGGATTTACAGCTATCACTTATTTATCACCTCTTACTCATAATGTTTCATTTACTCTCTTCTTATTCTTATGATAATATCTCTGTCTATCGCCTATTAGAAAGACTTCAACATGACGTTCTTTCACATTTAGCTCCCCTTGCTTCATATCACTGGATCTTCGGGACGCCTAACATTCTTCTTTTTTTTTTTGTTCACTAGTGGCTGAAGTCTTACTAAGGCAAACATTTATCCCTTCTAGGATCCTAGTGCCTCTCTTCTGAAGTTTCTGAATATTCTAATATTCATATCTGACTATTCTATTCTAGAATGAACATATGGCTATCTCCAAATGAGAACTATTACCATGTTCTGCACTACCCATCAAAAATTATAATTAATGATACCAATCTATCCACAATTTTCGGTTACTCCAATCCCAGCTGGATCCTGATATCTTATCCTTCTCTTAAATTATTTCAGTTAGCTCCCATAGGGCATAGTTAAGATTGGTATGGACAATTGTATATATCTCTGTTACCGTTGAAAGTAACTAAAAATGCCTATATTTCTCTGCCAGAATTATAAATACTGATAATCTTTATTAACTAGGTACCTCGTACCATTCTTTATCTTGCTTCTTTTACTTGCAAACTATCGTATCTACCTTCTGATTCTCATATTTCTTTTTACCATATGGGTAGATAGATATTCTTTCCTTAGAGATCCTTATTAAAGAACTAACACATCTTAGTACACACCTGATCTGCTGAAGCCCTCACATTTACTTACCATAAGCACGATGCAAAATTGAGTTCCTCTGACTCAACTCTTCCATAGCCACATTGCAATCTCTTACCATCCATCTTTCTAGATGTATGCATAGTCGTATTATAAATAAGATAGAATCGAGGAAATTGAGTTCTTACGATTGAGCTATACCACACGATCTAGAGTAAGAAGAAAGAGTAACAGTCCTAAATGCCCTATAGCCTTTTGCTTATAAGTGTGGTGCACTACAAACCCATAAAGAAGACTCTAGTAGACACAGCTCATAGACAACCCCTAGGACAGACCTACTCTGATACCAAGTTTGTCATGACCCAAATTGGAGGATCATGACTAGCACCCGGGCCATACTTGTCGAGCCCCAACGTACATTTTGTCTAACCTTCTTATTATCTTTATGGGATAACGACATCAATATAAATGGTAGATATGCATCATGAACATACATCATGTGGGATGACAAGATTTTTAAGAAACCACATAAAAGGTACGAGCTACAATGCTGCCATGAAAGACTACACAACAAAAATTAGCCGACAAGGCATACCAAACTATACATGAGTCGACACCTATCTATGAGCCTTTAAAGGAGCATACGTAATGCAACATAGCTGAAGCAGGGCCCCAACATACCCATAATATCTATAACAAAAGTT
Source organism: Nicotiana paniculata (assembly GCA_005239505.1). Classification (NCBI taxonomy): domain Eukaryota; kingdom Viridiplantae; phylum Streptophyta; class Magnoliopsida; order Solanales; family Solanaceae; genus Nicotiana; species Nicotiana paniculata. Next base: position 68,218 of record ML347405.1, read on the forward strand.
CATACGAAGATCACGGCAAGTCCGAAGAAGGGAGCTCGCCTATAACCGCTGAACTGGAAAGCCTATTATGGTGGGGGAGCTATGTCTACCTGTCTATCAGGACCTGCATCACGACATGCAACATTCACAAATAAAAGGACGTCAGTACAAATAAAGTACTGAGTATGTAAGGCAGGAAAGCATAGATAAGAACAATAATGTATAGAGAGATGTAAGAGATAGAACCTGTAGCATCTGAGTGCTTCTAAGAGACATTAACATTAAATGCATGATACATATATACACATAATATTTTTAAACATATGCCTCTGTGGGCATCATCATCATCATAGAACATTAGCCTCTGTGGGCATTATCATCATCATATCATACCCGACATCATATAATGCATGCAAGACTCATTGGAACCATGTTCTGGACATTTTGGAGCGACATAAGGTTGATATTCTCACACATCATTAGGGCTAACTCTTCATCGAGAATCTTCTAAGAATCAGGAACTACCAACAACATTGACATCATAAAAATAAGAGAAGCAACCTTAACATCAATTGTTCCATAAGAAGGGAAACAATGTAAGTACTGCTAGCTTCTAAGAGTAGAGTATCTTTGGAAGCTCGTTCATCGCATTATGTACAGTCGGAGTCATGCAAAAGAAGGAAAGAGATAGCCTCACATACCTTGTATATACTACCCCAACCTCAAGCTTACAATAAGAGAAATGACATTATTTTACGATGAAATGGACAACACCTCCCCTATTTATATGACTTCAAACAAGTCAAAAAAATCACCAAATAGCCCAATCAACATCAATAATAATCATATTGAGCCTCCCAAAACAGTCCACACACAACCTAATCACTTCACACATAAGACGACCACCGTAGTCGTGTCAAACGAAATGTTACAACGAACGACCAGCTCACAACCCTACATCTATATGGTATTTTTCCACACTCTTCCTTCTACAAAACTCCACAAAACAGTAGTAAAATACGCAGACCAACAACAACACAAAGAACTCCGCTACAAGTCAAATAACTCGAACTCACGACTTCCGATCACTGTCTCGTGAGTTATAACTATTAGGAAACATAATCAACCTTCCTTGATATTTAAACACTTAAATACATATATTATACGTTTCTTAACTATGAAGTACCTTCCAAAACTCTAACTACAAAGAAAAAGGAGAGGCGGTATAATGATACTTACGTCGTAGGGATCGTTTTGATATTATTGATTCTCGACTTCTTGCCCGGAATGATAATATTCTTTGAAACCCTAGAATATAGCTCGAGGTCATGTTTACGGGTGTTATCTGGTTGTTTTATGCTGAATAATGAAGAGAAAACTGACCTAAGGTTTATATATATCAAGTTTGCGAAAGTCAAAGAGGTGCTAGCTTGACACCCTAGGATTGGTCCATCTTTCGACGCTTATATCTTTTTATCCTTATGTCATATGAATGAACGGTTAAGAGCGTTGGAAACTACATTACATGTCCTAAAATTTGGTATATTATATGTCCCAATAATACCTCATATAGCACATAAAATTTATTGCTCAAAAAGCCGTAGTGATCCACCTACTTGTCACTTATGATGTCTGCGCAGTCTCGCGAACTTGCAAATATCACTCTACTCCTACGTCGTATCGATGAACGGTTTAATGAATTGGAGACTAGTCTCATAGATATCAAATTTAGTTGGTATATCATCCAATAATTCCAAGTATATTTGGAGAAAATCTCAGTTACATTTGACCTAATTTTCAGCATATTATGAGTGTAACTTGTGAGGACCTTTGCTGACTTTTGCTCCACAACTTGCTTGACTTCAAAATGTATAACACAACTTTCATACAATAAAAATTAACTCATATCATAACCTCTTTATCATGTAATGAACCATAGTCTCACCCTAAAGTATATGTTATAACATTCCAAACTCGTCGACTTTCGACCAAACTTATTTTCTTCAATTGGTTTAGCTTCTAAGCTTTCCAACCCTCTTGGTACTCGTTATTCATGATCTTAAATATTTGTAACCTCCAATTTAACATGATTAAATTACTTTATATTCCATTATTTCCGAGCTTACATCAATTGACTTACGATATACTCTCACGTACGAAAACATGGGGTGCAACACCATCTCGACCCATCGGTTTGGGTCGTGACATCACGAAACAATTTTTTTCAATAATATCATATGGATTTTCCCTACTTCGATCCGCCGTTACGTGTGTTGTCGCAATTAACGTGTGTTAGTGCGATTTTCAAGAGAATCAACTCAGTTATGTTAAGTCTATCCCTTATTTCTTTTTGGCATGATTCATACAATACAAGCTGACTCTATTCATAGAATTACTAGGGCTGCTTGTGTTCTTGATTCCCTAGGTGAATTATTATTATATCTTCTGTTCATGGGTCTCAGAAAAATATGTAGTTGATAAAGTATTATCCGAAAGGCATATTGATCTTATGACATTTCGAGAAATCTTATTAACGCACTTCCTATGCATTTCATGCATCTATACATGTACATTCACCCATGACCAGAGGATGTTATATATGCGTATATTATATGTATATGGGATATGGGAAAAGTTTACAACGTTATATATGCACCACCACCTGATCAACTGGTATACGTTGATGATTTGCCCACAGTGGCCGAAATGATATGATGGGATGCCCTCAGAGGCTTGATGTTGTTATGAACACATGTACCAGAGCTACCATGTTCTCATTAGTTTATGGAACCGAAGCTCTAATTTTTGTCGAGGTCGGAGAGCCTAGAATCATTTTTTGATATGCAACATAAGAGTCAAATAACGAGGTTCTGAATACGAGCCTACAATTGTTATGAAAAATGCGAAGCCGCCCTTGTCCGATTGGCCACCCAAAATCAACAGATCGGAAGATACTACAATCGAAGAACCAATATTCAACATTTTAACGTCGGTGACTTGGTGCTAAGGAAATTCACCCTCAACACCCGAAATCCGAACGAAGGAAAACTGGGTTTGAATTGGGAAGGACCATAGCAGATTCTTGAAGTCACCGGAAAAGGATCCTACAAGGTCAGAGCGGTGAATGGAGAACAACTACCGAGCAATTGGAACATATCACACCTAAAATGATACTACTGCTAAGGTACGACCCCCATTCAATTTTCATTTTTTATTTTAAACTAACTCTTGCAGGTGATCATTGAGAATTGACGGTGGATTTTTCAGCACGAAGTCTATAGGTCTGAAATCATGTGTTGTACTCTTTTTCCCTTAGACCGATTTTGTCCAAAATGAGTGTTTTGGCAAGGTTTTTAACGAGGCAACAGTGAATCGTGCTAACTTAGAATCAAGCCCGATTACAAATCGTCATCGAAGAACAGTATCTGAGGCTCATTTGCAATCAACCTCGAAAACTGGGTGTTACTACCCTTGAATTTCAACTTTGTTGCGAGAAAATTTACTTCACAGTAGCAAGGTCTCGATAGGTGAAATTTGTAAGGGCCAAATGAACAAAAAAACTGTGCCCACATAGGTTGCTCGAGCCTTGACATAGAACATGTACGCATGTATAACCATTTTTCACAAGAATAAAGAGAAGTATTTTTCCTTGCCATTATCTCATGTCTTAGAGAATGTTTTTCTACTTTACAATTCCGTACCTTCGATCTATTATGAAAACGAGCTTAAGGGCCAATCATAACTAGAGTTTGGATAATAACTCCCAGACTTGGATACTGTCGTCCGAAAAACAAACAGATCGAACCATTTGGAATCGAGGATATAAGACCTTTTAGGCAACCCTCGAATTTAAAAGGCCACGACCATACTCACTCGGGGACTATCGTTCAGCTTAAACAGCCTGATTTATCTGACGTCGGGGATAAAATACCTAATAGGCAGTTCCCTAATCTCTAAAGGCCACGGCCACCCCACTCAGAAATAATTATCTCAGGCAAGCCCAAACAAAATGGGGAAGGGAACCCAACGGGAAGATCCCGTACTAAAAAGATACGGCCGAATTAACATGGCTTGGAGACGTCTGAATTCCATAACAAAATAGGCCTTCGAATTCTATCATAACTGGTTTTAAAGAGAATACCCCCCGGAAAATTCATAAAAGGCTTCGATAATATCAAGCCCCAAAACTCTAATGAATGCTAAGGTTTTTCGGACACTCGAACAATTCCATATTATCTCATGCTAATGCATTTTTGATTAGTTATTATAAAGAAAAAATAAGTAAAGATTTAAAAGCCGAAAGGGGAAAGAAAAAGTCTTCTATCACATACATTATAAAGTCTTCCTTACAAAGGCCAAATCCGCCAAGTACAAAAAACTTTTACAACAGCCCGAAAGTGGCCCAATAAAAGTACAAAAAGCAAAGAATAATAATATACTATGTCTTAAGAGGCTTGGTCCTTATCGGACGCAACATCTCCGTCCTCAAGATCTTCCTCTTCAGACTTACTAAGGCCATCGAAGTCATCCTCTGGGAAGGCAACTTCCGAGCCTGATTTTCTTCTTCTCAGTCATTGTCATTCTCGGACGCAATGTTCAGGTCTCGAGCTTGAGCATCCTCGAGGGCCTCCATTTGAGCTTGCTACTTAATCCTAGATGGGTTCGATGAAGATTTTAAACTAGGCCAACTTTTCATCAGCCTTGATGCCGGACTCGCCCACCTCAGACTTAGCCTCCTCGAGCTTGTCGGCGGCTGAAACCAGCTGAGACTGAAGCATTTTGATATTCTTTGTTTGCAACAAGTTTTTCTCTTTCTCAGCTCGAAGCTGAGTCTGGGCTAAGTCCAACTGCACTTGGACAGTCTCCTTCATCGCGGCCAAGATATCCATGCTTCCCTTGAAAGCCTCGGCCACGGCTCGTACATAATCCACCTGTTTAGTGAGCTGATCGATCTGCTTGAGCCTCTGTTGGATCTGCAGAATTGGGTCATTAGTTGTTATCTCTAACTCGGTTCACTATAATGAAGCATTCCAGATATATGTTCGGCTATGTCGCTGTGCTCATCCAAGCTGCAACTAAATCGGCCTGGAGTATTTCACTAAGGAGACCAAAAGTATCGTTCCTCTCAATAAGGATCTATAATTCGACCTTGTTCTCCTCTCAAACTATGATAAAAGCATCGTGGTGCAGAAACAAAGCGTACAAGTAAGGGAAAAAAAGTGTTAAGAGTAATCTGCAATTCCAAGTACAACGAAAGAAAGGAATAAATTATCGAAGATTACCCGATTTAGCGCGTGTTGGGCCTCGTTGAAAAAGAAGGAGGGCCTTACGACATTCATCACTGTCGAACTTTGTCGAACTTACGAATATTGCTATATCTTATTTCATAGGCCCGGTTATCTATCCGCATGACTTTACTGCATCTAAGTAGGTCATAATATACCATAACTCTTACCTCGATTTATCGTTACTGAGGTCTGCTACCAAACTCCAGGTTATGTTCGTTGCTTATCCCATATGTATAAATATATGTTCTTTAATGCTTCCTCATTACTGTTCATCTTAAGAATGACAACGTAATCTAAGCTAATACTTTGCGACTTTTTCCACAATTACACCTTTATTTTTATTACCAGGTCAGCATTCCATTTCATCTAAATGCTACTAGTCATATACTCTTTTTATCTTATTAAGGCTATATTGAGTTGTATATAATTTAGAGAACCCATCAGCTCTCTCTCATTTTCATGGGCTTAATCCACAGGGCTTATCCATTCTCGTCACCTTCTCACTCACCCTTTCTTATCCTTATTCTTGTCTTCCTACAATCTCGTCGCTCTACCATACTTTAGCTTGCGACCCATACATATCCATTTATACTACTCGCAGTGTTCCTTCAACTTCCTTGCACCATAGATTTCCTTGTGTTATTCTGGAACATCAAGTGAGGCATCACAGCGTCTCTAACTCTTGTTCTACTTTCTTAACTAGACCCCTCGATACCAAGAAACCATAGGCTGTAAGATATGCTACTAACAATGCCGCTACCATTCCTGTATATTGAATCCCTGCGCTTCTGAACTAATATTTTGACGGTCTTCCCAATGGTATTCTATTTTATTTCAGTAACATTCATATGGTATCTTTAACTTCCCCAACTCATATTTGGATGTTTCTTAAGGATCACGATGTTATATCTGCGAGATTGAATTAATTAAATTGTGCTTTGTTATATTTATCTTACACGATCTGTTGACTCGTCCTTAACCTCCTATTTGTCCATAATTGATCTCTTCCTGGTCAATTATTACTACTCGTTGGCCCATTCTCATACAAATATTTTGCGTAATCTTTCTTGGGTTATTTCCTTTGTCCTAACTTAACTCTTGCACTGGCTCCTTATTTATCAATAACATCCTGGGCAGGAACCCTTACTTCTTTTTCCTGACGTCGTGCTTGCATAATGTTCTGGAATAGTAGCATATTTGTAGGATTTGAATAAGTGCAATCTCACCCCTTTCGCATTCTTCCTTTACCATTCCATAATTACTAAAACCACTTAATTCTGACTTAGTGCCACATCGTTTCATATTCCCCCATTTTAGGGGAGTATTAAGAGTTGGAGCTACGACAATAGACCTATAGATGTTTTACCTCTTCATTTTGGCATATTTCCACATCATCGATGACCCTTACTCACCTTGCGTTAATCCTTTTGTACCAAGGGTAACAAAATTCTTTACTCGCGGTGGTGACACTTAGTGTAACTGACACATACAGTACCTTAAGCTTAACTTTGCTCATATTGCTTGCTTTAGGGAAGCGTCTTCCTGAATGATCATTCTCTAAATTTCTCATGAATCTTCTTCTGTTGTCCATTCTATTATCGCCGGAACAAAATCTGAAATTCTCATGATGTCGACCATTATCAAATCACTCAGTCCCTAATTCATGTTTGGTTTATCTTGTTCTCCAGTCAACTGATTTCTATTATTCCGGGACTAACTTTTCCTTCTAGTGACCACGTTAGAGTCACGAGCTTATTTCTTGAAATGAGGACATGAGTTTATGACCTATATTCTTTGGCTGCCTCAAGGCCTATCACCTCTCTTCTTTTCCTTCCCTTTTCTATAGAATCTATCATCCTGTCATTTTTTTGATCTATTGTTGTCAACCATGTATCACATGTTACTCATAATGCTTCATTAATTCTCTTCTTATTTCCTTGCTAACATTTATGTCAATCACTTTAATATGAAAACTTCAACAAGATAATCTTTTGCTTTTAGATCCCTTTTCCTCCATCCACTGGCTCTTCAGATTACCTAACATAATCTCTTTTCTAGGCACGGGAGCCATACTAATATAACATTTACCCCTTTCAAGGCTTACAATTCCTATCTTTGTAATACTCATATCTAGCCGTACGGTTTTAGAGTTCACCATCTGTGTGCCTCACAAGGAGATCTATTATCATATTTGCAGTATCCTTCAGAAATTTTGACTAACACAAACATTCCATCCCCCATTTTGGGTTACTCTAACCCCTACAAGATCATGATAATCGTCCTTCTGTTATATTACTTTTGTTAACTTCCATGGGACTTAAATGAGATGGGTGTGGCTATTTGTACATACCTCTGCTACCGTTGAAGGTAACTGAAAAGGCTTATATTTCTCTGCCTGAGTTGTAAATATTGTTATCTTTCTTAACTGGGCGCCTCATACTCTTCATCATCTTGTTTCTTTTACTTGTTGAAGCTTCTATCTACCTTTTGAATCTCTCATTACCTTTTTCCATAGGGTGGATGGATATTCTTGCCTCAAGGCTCCTTATCGAGAGGCTTACACATCTTAGTACACACATGATCTAATGAAGACCTTACATTTACTTATCATAAGCATCATGCAAAATTCGAGTTTCTATAACTCAACTCTTCCACATCCACATTCAATCCTTTACCAACCGTCTTTCTGGATGTAGGCATTTTTAGGAAATTGAGTTCTTAAAACTAAGCTCTACCACACGATCTAGAGTAAGAAGAAAGAGTGACAGTCCTAAATGCCCTGTAGCCTCCTGATTATAAGTGTGGTGCACGACACACCCATAAACAAGACTCTACTAGACACGACTTGTAGACTCCCTAGGACATAACTGCTCTGATACCACTTTTGTAACGACCCAAACTGATGGGCCGTAATGGGCACCCGGTACCTTACTCAACCAAGTACCTACGTAACGTATATATTGTATTATACTATCATAGCTAAATGAGCCCGAGAGACTTTCATGATATAAATAGAATAAAACATTGGGATATACTCGACATAGAATGACCCAGCCTGATATAGAAACTTACATATGTCACATACGGGCCTATAACTCCAACATGATCGTTTGCAAACTCATAATGTAGGTTGACAAGGCTATACAAATATCCGTACACATGAGATTTGTCTACAAGCCTTTAAGAGTACATACTTATCATAAAGGGAGGGAGTGACCCCGTCGTACCAACCAATAAATGTACTAATCATACTGACCAAATAACCAACTCCGGAGCAATGGAGTGCGCTAATATCTTTCTTGAGTTGAAAGCCTACTGGGAGGACTCTAGACCTGTTTATTAGGACCTGCGGGCATGAAATGCAGCGTCGCCAGGCAAAAGGAACGTCAGTACGAATAATGTACCGAGTGTGTAACGCATATAATAAGTACATAAAAGACATGGAAGAAATATAGAGTAAATGACTCAACCTGTAAGTCTGGATAACTCTATAAATGTAACGACCCGGCCGGTCGTTCCGTGAGATTTGCCCTGTTTCCCCTGTTTCTGCTTTGTCATTTGTTGCTTAGCTTATTTATGATGTGTGGGGTCAGTTAGTTCGGTTCCGGAGTGGTCGTGGTGAGAAATGAGACACTTAGTCTCTTAAGTTGGCCTTATGGTTGGAAAAGTCAACTGAAAGTTGACTATTAGGTGAATGACTTCGGAATGCGGCTTTTAGGGCTCAGAAAGCTTCGTTAGGTGATTTGGGACTTAAGAGTGTGTTCGGAATGTGGTTTAGAGGTCCGGAGCAGAATAAGGCTTGGATTGGCGATAATGAGTTTTCGGAAATTTCTTGTCGGCGGTGGAAAAATTAGCTATCGAGGTCGGAATGGAATTCCGAAAGTTTGAACAAGTTCGTAGCGTCATTTTGGATGTGTGTACAAATCTTCAGGACATTTGGACGAGTTTTAGGTAGTTTCGGCATATACAAAATATTGACAAGTTGTCCCTCTATGTGTCTATGGCTTTAATACATTTAAGTAGATCATACTATGCCATTACTATTACTACGATTTATCGTTACTCGAGTCTTCTACATAACTCCAGGTTACTCTCATTGTTTATCCTATATGCTTAAATCTATTTACTTTAATGCTTTCTCAAAACTGTTCATCTTAAGAATGATGGCCTAATCTCATCTCATACTTTATAACTTTTATCCATCCATTGTTGATTTACCTCAATGTTGATCTACAATTTACCACTGATAACTTGAAACTTATGTAACAATTCCGGTAGAGCAGACGTCTCATCATAGAACATCTGAAATGATTAGACTGATCCACCTGGGGGCGATACTGTACTTCCATAACCGTATTTCATCGCATCCCAATGTGATTCACCTTACGTTTGTATTTTAATCCTGTGTAGTCCATGAAATATGTTTTTCTTCTTCAAATCATTACTCAATAGAAGGCCCAAATGTCATCATTTATCTATCACAATTACATCCTTATTCTACTACCAGGGAAGCTTTCCATCCCTTCTAAATGCTATTAGTCTTAGACTCCTCTGAGTTCATTCAAGCTATACTAATCTATATCACATAGAGAAAGCATTAGCTCTCTTATTTTCATGGGCTCAATCCCGAGGACTTATCTATTCTCGTCACTTTCTCACGCGGACTTTCTTATCCTTATTCCCTTCTTCCTAAAACCTTATCTCCTTAACATACTTTAGCTTGCAACCGACACATATCTATTTATACTACTCCTAACCTTTCGTCAACTTGCTTGCATTATATATTTCCTTATCTCATTCAGGAACATTAACATCCCCCATCGGCTGTTTTGAGATCTAGTGTGTCGTTCAACAGTTTGAGGCCACGAGCAACTTCACTTCAGGTATATGACTCGTACACGTGGTCAAAATTGAAATTCGGGAAGTTCAGATTCAATTTGGATAAAGAATTCTCATTTCGGAAGCTTTAAGCTGGAAGAATCGACTAAGGTTGGATTTTTGAGTAAACGATCTAGGAATCGAGATCTGAAGGATCCAACAGGTTGGTATGATGGTTTTAGACTTGGCTCTATGTTCAGATAGGTTTTTGTTGACCCCGAGGCGTTTTTGTGCCTATTGTGGAAGTTGGCATTTTGGAAGAAATTCATAAAATTCGGTTGAAGTGCATTTCAACAGTATCGATGTCTGTTTGGGATTCCGAGTCCTGGGATAGATGCGTATGGTGATTCTGGAATTGGGAGCGCATCCAGAAGTGGATTCACATGTTCGTTGGTCATTTCGGGGTGATTTGGGTAAAGTTAGAAATTTGAAGGTTTTTGACAAGTTTGACCAGATGTGGACTTTTTGATATCGGGGTCGGAATATGATTTCGGAAGTTGTAGGTCCATAATGTCGAATACGACTTGTGTGAAAATTTTGAGATCAATTGGATGTTATTTGATAAGTTTCAACATCGATTTTAGAAGCTGATGTTCTAAAGATCATAAAGCTTGATTTTGGGGTAAAATTCATGATTCGGTGTTGTTGAATGTGATTTGAGGCCTCAAGCATGTCCGCCTTATGTTTTGGAAGTGGTGGGTGTGATTGGACGGGGTCTCGGGAGCCTCGGGAGTATTCCAGGTAGTTAACGGATCGAACATGGAATTTAAGAAAGAGCTGAAGCAGCTGGTTTCTAGTGCAATTGCAGCTGCATGAAAAGGGACGCAGAAGCGGTCCTGGAATACATGAGCAAAGGGCCGCAGATGTGTAGCTGGGGGAACTGATGCAAATCCGAAGAAGCAGAGAGGGAATCGCAGAAGAGGGGTTAGACCTTTGGCGTTGGACTGCAGGAGCGGTCAAGGCTCCACAGAAGCAGGTTTTTGTCCGCAGAAGCGGACTTGGCTGGACTTGATGGGAAGATACATCTGCAATGGGAATATCCGCAGGTGCGGAGCTGCAGAAGCGGCTAGTGGACCGCATATGCAAAAGTCGTCTGGGCATAAGGGTTCTTTTAAAATCGGGATTTGTCCCATGTTTCTCTCACACTCTCTTGGTTGGCATTTTTTTGAGAGCTCCAAGTGGGGATTTTTATCATTCAAGTCAAGGTGAGTTCTTACCACCTCATTATAAGTTAAATACATGGATTTTATAAGGATTTAAACATGAAAATTGGTAAAAATTGTGGGATTTTCGGTAGAAAACCTAGAAAATTTATATTTTTTGATTTTGACCACAAAATTTGATATGGAATTTTGAATAAGTTATATAATTGACTTTGTAATGTTATGGGTAAAGTGTATTTTCAAAAAATTTTGGAATCCGGACATGTGGGCTCGAGGGTGATTTTATCGATTTTTCGATCGAGGTTAGAAATTTTTGATAAATGGGATTATTAAGAGTATTTTAGTATATATTTATGGGTTTGCAAAATTATTGACTAGTCTTTGAGCGTTAGGCATCAGTTTTATTCATCGGAAGGGCTTGGGAGCCGAATATGGAACTTCAGAGCGAGAAAAGTCTCCTTTCTAACCTTGTACGAGGAATTTACCCCATAGGTGAAATAATTCAATATATGATCCTATTTATGGGGGATACGTACGTACGAGGTGACGAGAGTTCGTGCGTAGCTGCTACTATGCTTATGTCCGGGTAGTTTAGGATGCAAAATCATGCTATACTTGCGATATTTGTAACCTTACTGTCAAATTTAAATTGCTTAAATCATATCGAACTTGGTAAATGAATTTCTAAAAGGTTAAACTTTATTTTCTTGACCGTTAAAAAAGATTGTCGTTTCCTTTGATAATTGCTCCTTTATGAATTCTTGATTGTGTTTGATTGTGTTTTCCTTTTGTGGAACGGGCCGATCGACTCGGCAAATTAAATAGATGCATCTATGGTTCTCGTCGTTTGACCCTACGGAAGTGCACATTTAAATTATGATGGATCAGACCGTACGACCTCGGCATGATTGCAAATGAATTAATTATTCGTTTTGGAATTATTGATGATTGATGTGGCCTCATTGGCTAGAGATGTAAATTGTTAAAATATGAAAAATAAATTTGGAAATCTCCTATTAACAAAAGAATTGTTTAACTGCTTCATATTATTGAATTTACAGTCTTCTTATAAAACCCATGATTAATCATATTATCGATATATTGTTGCTGGCCATAGTAAGTGTCGGAGTCGACCTCTCGTCATTACTTCTTCAAGATTAGACTGGGTATACGTCGTTTTCGTACTCATACTACACTTGTTGCACATTTTGTTGTACATGCACATGCATTGCTGGTGGCCTAGTGGTCTCAACAGCATGGTTGACACGGGAAGTTAGGTGAGCCGCATGTTATGTACAATCCACAACAAGCAAAATCTTCTTCAGAGTATTTGTATTTCCTTTTCTGTCAAGATTTGTATTCCAGAGAGTTATTGTATTTTATTTTATTACCTTGTAAATGCTCATGCAGTTGTGACACCGAGCTATGGATGATTCTGGGATATTCAGTATTGAAATTGTAAAAAATTATCGTTTATTCTGTAAAGTTCATCTTTTACTAGTTAAATTGAAGGAAATTTACGATTTCAGAAATGTTAAAAAAATTAAAATTTAATTAACTACTTATGTTGGCTGGCCTAAAAGTGGTGTCCAGCGCCATCTCGTCCTTCAAAAATTTTTGGTCGTGGCAGGAACGTCATGCGAGACATCAAATCGTCTTTAAATCTTCTTTACTCTCTTAACTAGACCTCTCGATACCTAGGAACTATAGGCTGGAAGATATGCCACCAATGACACCACTATCATTCCTGGATACTGAATCTCAACGCTTCTAGCCCTCTATCTGAACTATAGATTATTCACATCCTTCTCCACCCGAATATATGATACGTTGTTCTCCTCTAACTTACTTACCTTAAAATCTCGCATTACATCTTCTATATGGTTTATGACCTCCCTTCCACATAGGTATAATTCACATCCATAACTTGAAGCTCTATTATAATACTTACACCTCTGGTGCATACAAAATCTTGTGAGAGCTTCATACTGACTTCTTCTGAGGCTAGTACTCTTCTAACTGGATTTATCGTATAGCCATTATAGAATATGATTGTTGTACTATCTCTCTTGTATCTATGATATTAAGAGTGATTCTGTAATGATCTCAATCATGGTTACTATAATTTTCCAGGTCCAATAATCAGACTCCTGATTTACTTAGTTGATATAACTCTTTTAGTTTACTCTTCCCTCTGATCATCCTTTATGTAGACTTAAGCTATCTTTCGATATGCGGCTCGTGATATTAGTTATTACTTTAGCCTTTCATGAGCACTATGGAATATCCATGATACAATCTTCTAATAATTTAATCCCTTTTCTATGACCCAGACTCAATTCTTTCTTTAAACTTATACAATAGTTTTCTACAGTTGTATGATTGTCAACATATATGTTGCATGGATAATACTCCGAAATCTAAAGTGCGCTCATAACGTAACTAACTTGGGATCATTGATCGAATAATTCCTTTCGTTCCTTCTCATCTTTCTGGCCTCTTGTTGCGTGCATACTTAGCTTATATTAGTTCCCACGCATGCCGGAATTTTCATACAACTCATATGATATCGAATATTAATTTTTATTTTACTTCCCGTTCATTAGCCACCATATGTGCCACTTTCGTATGGAGTGAGACTTATTTTACATGAACATATCTTTTTCAAGTTACTATGTTTAGGTTGAAGCCTTCTCCCTTATTTCCTCAGCTAGTTTGTCATTGTAGCACTTAAGGATGACCCTCTAACTCTTGTAAAGCTTCAAGCTTATTACATTTTATACTCGACGGAATTTTTGATGACCTTCCTCGCCTATAATTATCCGTAGTTACTTACCTCCACGCCCTTGTGCTTGTAAGGTTGCTTCTGGACTGATATTTTGATTTTCTTCCCAGTGGTACTCTATTTTATTTCTGTAACACTCATATGGTACCATTAACTACCCTAGCCCCTATATGAATATTTCTCAAGGATCATGATATCATACCTACGAGACTGTATTCATTATGTTCGGGTTCACAATGTTTACCTTGCACGATTTGCTGATTTGACTGTATCCTCTTGTCTCACCATAATTAAGCTCTTGTTGAATTAACTACTAACTACACGTTGGTCCATAATCATATCTATGTTTTGCGTAATCACTATTGGGATATTTCCTTTGCCTAACTTACCTCTTGCACTGGCTCCTTATTTATTACAATCATATCGGGCAGGAACTCTCACTTTCTCTCCTTGACGTCATGTTTGCATAATGTTCTGGAATCATAGCATATATGTAGGATTTGAATAGGTGTGTTTTGCCTTGAAAATGGTAATTACAATTATATTTGATTTTATGGTTCTAAAAATACGTGATCTTTTTTAATACCAGTTGTTTAGGAAGTAGATGCTAAGTGATAAGTGATAAAACAAAATAAGAGCAAAAGGTAACGAGATTATGCAAACCGAGCAACAGAGAGATGGGGTCTCGAGGTCGGTCTTAATGGGCCTCGAGGTCGAGCTTAGGAGCTTTACTAGTGGCTCTCGATAATGATATAATAGTATTCAAATCCTCGAAGATGGCCCAATTATTTAATAACGAGTAATAAATGAAGAACAACTAATGAACACAATAAATGAAAGGCAATTAATCAATGAAATCACTGTAGAGAGTGTTTTTGTTAGAGAGCAGAGGATGTTCTTGTTTTTGTATTGAATATCATGTGTCTTACAAAGTGACAAGGGTCCTTTTATATATGATGGGGAATCCCAACATAGTATATGCGTAATTATTAGAAAAGAGAGATGGCTGGTACAACCATTTAATGACGCGGTACGGGCCTGTACTATTTTGTGTACTTGGTTAGCCTTAACCACGTGTCTTTTAGGGTTTTCCCGCCATTCCGTGGTGGTCTTCGATCCACACTGCTTCGGGATAAAGAACCCTCGATATACCTTGTCGAGGGATGTTCCTCGGAGTTGAGCTTCGGATTTCGCCCCGACACATTCGAGATCGAGGCTCGGAACCTGTAGAAGCATTAAAATCGGACTTCCCCGGTTATACCATATACAAATAGTCCCCGCATTTCCTGGAATGAAAAGAAAAGGAATGTTTTCAGGTTTAACAACTTTTCAATGCCTTTATTATTCTGTCAACCATGTCGCGTATGCGACTGACGTGATTAGAGAGATGATTTTTTAAAAACCAAATTCGCATAGTCTTCGAACAGATTCAAATTTATTATGGCGGTTGCCTGCCTTTTGGCTTTCCTCAACGTGCGCGGTTGGCCCCTATAAATACTCCTTCTCATGCCCCTCTTCTTTCATTACTTCTTCTAAACTTTTCTAAAAAGATCTCTCATGACTTATTTCTTGTGTCCCCTTTCTAATCAGCTCCCTCTCGTTTTCTTCGAAATCATTCAGTAGGAATGACGACGGCCTCCAACTCTATTCCACAAGATGATAAAGCCCCCTCTTATTCACGTTCATCTACGATAAAGGCAATTGTTCCCCCAAATCTCAAGGAGTGCATCCCCGGACCCTGTGAAACTGTCACGACCCAACCTATGGACCGCGACGGGCACCCGGTACCTTACTCAACGGAGTACCAACGTAACATATCTTTCTTATCGTACTATCATGGGTAAATGGGCCAAAAGGTAAATCATGAGATAACCAAAATAAAATATAAGTGCATACTAGACATAAGATGACCAAACATGAAATAGAGACTTATACATGAGACATACGAGCCTGTAAGGCTGACATGATCATTTGTAAACTCAAAACGTAAGCAGACAAGGCCATACAAGTATCCATATACCTGACATCTGTCTACAAGCCTTTAAGAATGCATAAATGTCATATAGGGTGGGACAGGGCCCCGCCACACCAGTCAATACATATCTCAATCATATTGACCAAATAGGCAACTCCGTAGCAGGTGGAGTGTAGCAACACCTTGCGCTTAGCTGATAGCCTACTAGGAGCATCGTCAACTTGTCTATCAGGACCTGCGAGCATGAAACGCAGCATCCCCAGGCAAAAGGGACATCAGTACGAATAAAGTACTGAGTATGTAAGGCAGAAAAACATAAATAAGAATAGTAATGTTAAGAGAGATATAGGAGATACAACCTGTAGCATCTGAGTGCCTGTGAGATATAGGGATATGAAATGCCTGATACATATATATACATAATATTTAAAAACATCTGCATCTGTGGGCATCTTCGTCACCATATCCTACCCGGCCTCGAAGAGGACTCAGTAAAAACATACTCGGCCATCATAAGGCTCCGTAGAATCGTACCAGGCCACGTGGATCCCGGTAAACCCAACTGACCAGTGGTTGCATAATAGGTGTCGTACCCGGCTAACTATAGCGTAGCTCGGTAGAGTAACATAGATACTATATATAATGCATGTTGGACTCATGGAATCACGCTCTAAACCTTTCGGAGTGACATAAGGTAGTTGAACCATCGATTAACATTATGGACATCATACCATCAATATGAACTTCACTAGGACTCAAGGATCATACATATTTTCGTAGAATAACTTGGTAAGGATAGAATAAAATGGACAACCTTAGTTGCTAGGAGTAGATTCATTATGAAATAGCTTATTGTTTATGTTCATTTCACTTTATATCATGCGAAAAGAATTAAAGAAGTGCCTTAACATACCTCTGCAATCTTCTCTCCAATCGTCAACAAAGATCAATATGATCTTCTTACGTCCACAGTGAGTAACCCGACTTCGTCGTCATCATAAAAGCATTGTAACTCTCATATTTAAAAACCAATATTCTACAGGAAAACGGACAGCACCTCCCCTATTTTTACTACATCCATATGTTACCAAAAGTCATCAAACAACCCAAACAACAACAATATAATTCACAATAAGCTCTCTAATTAGTTCAACAATCATTTTGAGCGACATGCTCGATCGGAATCCGTATAACCCATACTACCCCTTATAGACTTCTTACCTTAACTTAACAACATAATTAATATGATAATGAAGTTATTCATCAATTATAGCATCCTTATACCATATATTTATAACAAAGGAAACAATCCACAACTCCAATTTTCTTCAATTTGCAGCTTAATTCACTAGTTTATGTCTAGTCCAACCATTAACTTAATCAACATCAAGATAACCTTAAGCACCTAAAAGAACACAATACTCATACCTCCTACAGTATCTTCAATTTGAAATCCAAGTTATATTTAGCTTACAACAACCTTAATGGCAATACAACACCATAGAAGTGACTTAAGCTAATCCAAGTATTATCTTGCAGTTTATTATCCTAAAAAACTTAACCAACATACGAACAATCTTAAGAAAAATAAGTAGGCTGTTATAATTAACTTAGACAGTATGAAACACTTGAAATATTACGCAAAACACAGCCCACAATTATCCTTAATGACACCACGACCCTACAGGTGTTGTATTCTCTTCTTGAAACAACTTTTGGTGTTCAAGTTGGAGTGTAAGCACTTGTAGTTAACCTTGAAAATATAATATGTATGAAGGAGTGACGGATTATTACCTTAATCAACAAGAACCAAATGTGAACTGAGTTTATTTTACTTCGAGGAACCCTCCAAAACAGCCAGAAGATAAAGAACTACGATCTAGCAAGCACCACGAGGTTTCTAGCGTTGGATTCACGTTTTTATCTTAGGTTTTCACCCTAGAATAATGGAAAAACCATTGGAGAGCATTTAGGAACTGTTTTGGATGAGAAAAATGAGTTAAAATGACATATAATTGACTTAAATACAAGATGAAGTTTTACACCGACTTTGTGGGTCCCATGGGAGCTGTTTTACGCATTCTCGCGAAAACGCGAATATCTCTCTACTACGATGTTGTATTGATGAACGGTTAAATGCGTTAGAAAGTAGACTCGTAGATATTCAATTTGGTAGATAGATTATCCCCTAATTCCAAGTATATTGAAATCTCAGCTACATTTGACCTAATTTTCAGCACATTATGAATGTAACTTGTGAAGACTTTTGCCAACTTTTGTTCCACAACTTGCTTGACATAAAAATTAGCACACGACTATAATATGACAAAAATAAATCAAATAATAATGTCCTTATCATGTTAATAACCATAGTATAACCCTAAAGTATATGTTATAACATTCCAAACTTGTCGATTTTCGACGAAACTTATTTCCTTCATATGGTTTAGCTTCTAAGATTTCCAACTCTCTCGGTACTCGTTATTCCATTATCTTAAATATTTTTAACATACAAGGTAACATGATTAGATTAATTTATATGCTTCAAAATATAATCTTATTTCTGAGCTTGCATCAATTGACTTACGACGTACTTTCACGTACCAAATTATGGGGTGTAACAAAAATGACCTCTGATTTTAAGGTCGATAAACCTTCCTTGAAGCCAGGTGGTATGAACCCATATCCCGATATGTTAGCCTAATAACAAACTTCAAGAATGTGAAGGCCGGCTGCGGTTGGGGAGATGTGTGCAAGTGGAAATTCCCTATCGGGAGGAAGGCATAACAACCCACAAAGTCGGCTTCCTCAGCATATACACCTACCCATTTACCCTAGGCCTAGTAGGGTCGTCTTCACCGTCAATAGACCCCGTCGTTCTCGACTTTTGCAAGCGATATCAAGTGATGCTCGTCCAGATTCACCCATCGTTTTAGCGCATTGTGTACATGATTAGACATTTCGCCAATATGGTCGAGGCGATGCCTTTCACCCTTGACTACGTGATTACAATGTACAGTTCCCTACTTTATCGGGGTGGTCTGATTGAACTTTTGCGTGGGACCCATGGGTTTTCTTTGCTTGCACCGATGAAGGCAGGGACAGGGGATGGATGAGCCACTTTGTTCGAGTTAGGACCTCAAATTTGATTCCATTTGAAAGGATGTCGTTCCCCGGGGAATGGAATACGAATCGTAAGTTAATACTTAATTTTCCTTTGTGCCAATTCTCCCTTGAACTAATTCACTTTGATGATGCAGCTGTTGTGTGGTATCCTAATGCGGTTAAGGATCTCTCGATCTGGGCTGCAAGCTCGATTCAGCCTGCCTGTATGCCGAGCGTGTGTGGCGCGACCTGGCCAGGGGTCGATGGGAAGATAAAAATCATAGTGGGGCCTTTAATTTTGCAATACTTGAGTTCTATTTAAAAGAGACACCATTTGAATATGTTTTGACTTTTCGTGATCTACGTTTATGCAGGCATATGGGAGGCATCTTTGATGAGAGAAGCATCGCCTGGGGAAGAAGATATCCCAAAACCAAATGAGGGAAAGAAGAGAGAGAGGGAATTGTTGACCGAGCCTTTGGAGCCAAAGAGGGCTATAGTGCAAATGTCTAATGTCGACTCTTCGGCTTTAGATGAGAAAAAAGATTTTCTGATACTGATAAAGGGAGCTTGAAGCATAATTTCTCTTACCTTTGCCGACCCATTGACAGTTGAGCCGATGACTTCTAGATTAGAAGTAGACGATCCCATCTTACCTCGGACCGAAGAGGTTTTCAAGGGTAGATCAAATAATGTCCCTGACTCGACCGTTAGCCGAAATATTCTCCGAGCTGAAGGGCACTTGGTAGATGAGTTACAAGAGCTTAACTGCGATCCGAAAGCCCCGATTTACATAGTGGGGGTTAGGGATGTAGGTGACTCTCCGCTGATTTCAACATTTTCCTCGATGGAGATACGAGATGCCCCGAATATAGAATCTTTTGATGTAGGGGCGCCCATCGGAGGGAAGGACATAGCTGAGGGGCTCTTCTCTATGGCCGATAAGAATCCCGAACTTAATGCCTTGCTTATTTTCTAGGAAGCTGAAAGGCTTTGCAAATAGGTAATTTCTTCGTCGATTATTTCAAGCTTCGATTATCATTTCTTTGACTCTCCTTATTTCAGGCGAAAGTGTTTTACAATCGGACCACAACCAAGTTTCAGTAGTAGTTGACCCATTACGAGGGGGAGTGTATGACATTTTCATCGGAGGCGGATGAGCTCACTGCTCTCCTTGCCCTAAAGGAGGAAGAAATGCGGGACCTCCGAGCTCGTTTAGAAACTGTATCTCGGAAATGGAGCGATCTTGACGAGAATGTAACATAGGCTTCGTATGTTTCATTTTTGTTCTGGATATCAGTACTTAACCCTTATCGGGCTAATCCTTGCAGCTTAAGGAGAAAGATGCCCTGATGCAGGAAGGATTCAGAGCCAGGGATGCTAAGATCCTTGGATTTAACCAGTGTGTGAACGAGATAACCTCTGAGAGAGATGTCCTCCAAAGGAAGATATCCTCGATTGAGCATTGCCTCCGGGATGCAAGGGCTGAAAGCAGCAAATATAAGGACCTCTATGCTGAATCGGCCAATGTGCTATCTTCAATTACGGCCAAAGCTGATGCGCTCAAACACTCGTATAAAGTCAATGATACTGCTGCAAACGCCTAGGCCATGAAAGCACGTTCGATTAAAGTCTCGGAGGAAGGCTCTCGAGGACATTCGTGTAGGGGGCTCGATTTTTCTACTGAGATTGAGAGGGTGAAGACCCTAGAAAAGGAATCGGAGGAACTACTTGCTTTTGAAGATGACTCGAGCAGTGGCTCGGAAGATGATGAAGATGAGGGTGAAGTCCCCGAGGGGGAAGAGGCCGTTGAAGACCTGGGGACCGAGGGCCGAGAATCTGAAAGCATAACCTCCGAGGGAGCCGTTGAAGGCTCACCCTAGCTGTAGATTAGGTTTTCATTTATTCTTTTCAAGTTTCTTAGAATAGGCTCTAACGTCCGTCGATGATTAGTCTGATAAATGGGACTTAGAAATGAAACCCTTGGGGTTGGAAATTTCCCCTAAGGCTTTTAGGCAGGTCCATAGGCTCTTACACGTTGGGTCGATACGACATTTGATATGGCTGGCGACTTGGGATCTTACGCATTAGCCCTTAGGCTCTTTTTTAGTTAACCATTTAGGGCTCTTTCTTCGAATCATGTTTTGACTAGAGATCATCGACCCTTAGGTTATTTAAGTCAGCCATGAGGCTCTTTGGGTCGGTACGTACCGTAGCTGGAGACTTGGGCTCTTACGCGTTACGTGGGTATGACCTTTAGTGTGGCTGGTGACTTAGGCTCTTACGCATTAGGCCATGAGGCGCTTTAGTTAACCGTGTAGGGCTCAGTCTCCGAGTTGGCTTTTGAATCGAGCTTATCGGCCTTGAGGCGCTTTGGTTCTGTAAGACCTGTAGCTGGCGACTTGGGCTCTTACGCGTGAGGTCGGTACGACCTTCGGTGTAGATGGCGACTAGGGATCTTATGCATTTTTCCCAGAGGCGCATTAGTCAACCGTTTAGGGATCAGTCTTTGAGTCGGGTTTCGACTCAAGATCATCGGCCCTTATGTTTTAAAATCAGCCCTGAGGCGCTTTTGTTCGGTACGACCTATAGGTGGTGACTTGGCCTGTTGCGCGTTAGATCGGTACGACCTTTGGTGTAGCTGGCGACTTGGGCTCATACGCATTAGGTCGGTACGACCATTAGTGTAGCTGGCGACTTCAGGTCTTACGTTTTAGGTCGGTATGACCTTTGGTCGGTTCTTTTTGAAGTTTTTTCGAAGTAATTGGAGGCCTGTGATTTTATGGCGACAGTCGGAC
This sequence comes from Nicotiana paniculata, assembly GCA_005239505.1. Classification (NCBI taxonomy): domain Eukaryota; kingdom Viridiplantae; phylum Streptophyta; class Magnoliopsida; order Solanales; family Solanaceae; genus Nicotiana; species Nicotiana paniculata. The sequence goes on from ML347405.1 coordinate 90,189, forward strand.
GTCTACGAATCGGGTTAGTTTTGCCGGAGCCTTATGACAGTGGTCATCGTATTTGGCCGTTGCCTTTAGTCCCCGAGTGAGATAGCCTCGGCGTCTATACCGAGGGTATGCCTTTTGAGGGGTCTTACAAGTTCGATATTTAGCCTTGACTTTGATATCGGGATTATGCCTTTTTAAGGTCTTACAAATTTGTGCATGCCTTGCTTGAGGTCTTACGTATTTAATATTGCCTCGTGGAGGGCTTACGAGCTCAAGGTTGTCGGCCCTGAGGTTTTATGGCTACGAGTTAGATAGCTGAATGAGCCGACAATTGAGGACATTCCCTGAGTCTTACATGCTCGAAGTTGCCAGCCCTGCGGTCTTATGGCTTTGAGTTTTTGGTGACTCGATGTGGTGACTGTAGATGGCAGCCCCCGGTGGTCGGTAAATTTTTTGCCATGGGGCCGTTTCTTGTGAAAATGGCAAATTTCTTTGACGTGCGAAGTTTTTTTACGATAAAAGATTCTTCTCTAATTACTTGGTACAAGTACATATTTTTCACCATCGAGGGTTCAATTATTCTATGTGGACATGTATCATTCGACCATTTGATCGTGTACATTGTTCTCTTGTCGAGACCTTCTTTTGTTCATTTTGGTTTCTTCGAAGAGGTGATCTCCCAGGGGGGATGGCCCTCAATATTTCAGGCTGATTGAAGACAAGCCTTGGATACTTGTTTAGTTCTCCTTACATAGTATATAGGTGTTGCCTCGTTAAAAACCTTGTCGGTAAAAGCCATTTGGGATAAAATCCAACATGAGGGAAAAAGAGCACAACGCATGCTTTGAAACCTAAGGTCTTTGAGCTGGAGGGTGTTATGGTGTCTTCTATTGGTCACCTGTGAAAAATTATTGTGAGGCACGAAATGAAAAGGGAGAAGGCTATACCTTAGAAATAATAGCGCTTGAGCATTGATACGTTCCAATTGTTTGGAAGTTGCTCGCCTTCCATGGTCCCAAAATTGTAGGACCCTTTGCTGATTACTCCGATGATGCGGTACGGTCCTTCCCAATTCGGGCCCAGCTCTCCCTCGTCAGGGTTTCGAGTGCTTAGAGTGACTTTTCTCAGGACTAAGTCCCCAAGTCCTAAATGTCGGAGGTTCGTTCTCCTGTTATAATGTCTTTTGATCCTTTGTTTTAGGGAGGCCATTTGGACTAGTGAAGCTTCTCACATCCCGTATAATAGTTCGAGGACTGTAGTTATGGCATTGTTGTTTGAGTCCTTGGTGATATATCAGAATCCGGCGTTGGCTCTCCGATCTCAACTGGTATCAAAACCTCGGACCCGTAAACTAAAGAGAATGGTGTCTCTTATGTGCTCGATTTAGAGGTTGTCTGATATGCCCATAGCACCTCGAGTAGAATTTCCCTCAATTTTCCTTTCGCATTTTCTAACTTCTTTTTCGAGTTCTGAATGATCATTTCTTTTGCTGGATTCGGACTGACCCTTTTCACATGGGTGGTAGGGCGTTCATAGGATTCTTTTGATTTTGTGATCCTCGAGAAACTTTGTTACTTTGCCTTCGATGAACTACTTTCCGTTGTCGCAAGTTATCTCGGAGGAGATCCCGAATCGGCACATGATGTGATCCCAGATGAAGTTGATTACTTCTCTTTCTCTTATCTTATCATAGGCCTCTTCTTCCAACTATTTTGGGTAGTAGTCAGTCCTAAATAGAATAAATCTAGCTTTACCTGGCACCGTTGGTAGGGGACCGATGATGTCCATTCCCCATTTCATGAATTGCCATGGGGATAAGACTGAATGTAGATGTTCACTGGGTCGGTGGATAATTGGTGCAAATCTTTGACACTTGTCGCATTTTCGGACGAATTCTTTGGTGTCCCTCTCCATGTTGTCCCAATAGTAACATGCTCTGATCATCTTTTGAATTAAGGAATCGGCACCGGAGTGATATTCGTAGGTACCCTCGTGGATTTCTAGGAGTACGTAATCAGTGTCTCCTAGCCCCAAGCATACTACTAGGGGCCAATCGGAGGTTCTTCTGCTTAAAGTCCAGTCTCGTCGAGTGAAAATTGGGCCGTTTTTGTCCGAAGGGCCCTTGTATCTTTTGGGTCTGTGGGCAGATTCCCACTTTCAAAATAATCGATGTACTTATTTCTCCAATCCCATGTCAGGCTGGTGGAGTTGATTTCGGCATGGCCTTCTTTAATCACTGATTTGGATGGCTGAACAACAGCACCAGGGAGTATGTCGTCTTCCCCGACGGATGATCCCAGGTTCGCGAGTGCATCTGCCTCGCCGTTTTTCTCTCGAGGTATGTGGACCAGAGTCTATTCATTGACGCGATGCAAAGTGACTTGACGTTTGTCTAGGTACCGTTGCATCCTTTCCTCTCAAACCTCAAAGCTTCCATTTGCCTAGTTTACTACTAGAAGGGAATCACACTTTGCTTCGTTGACTTCCTCCCTTAGGCCTTTTGTGAATTCGAGACCTGGAATCATAGCCTCATACTCGGCTTCATTGTTAGTCAGTTGTGCAGTTTTTATAGATTGTCTAATCATGCTACCCGTAGGTGGCTTCAGGACTATGCCGAGTCCGGACCCTTTCACGTTCGAGGCATCGTCAGTGAATAAGGTTCATACTCCTAATGATGTGTGCTCCTTTAGTAGAAGTTCTTCTTCTACATCAGGAACAAGGGCGGGCGTAAAGCCGGCCAAGAAGTCCACCAAAATTTGGGACTTAATAGCCGTTCTGGGCTGATATTCGATATTATATCCCCCTAGTTCGATGGACCATTTGGACACTCAACCTGATAATTCGGGTTTATGCAATATACATTGAAGGGGTATGTCGTTAAAGAACATATATGGTGACATTGAAAATAAGGATTCAATTTTCAAGATGCACTTATTAATGAAAGAGCTAATTTTTCTAAGTCTGGATTCTTGGTTTAAGCATCTCCCAAGGTTTGACTCACATAGTAGACGGGGAATTGCGTACCTTGCTCATCTCGAACCAACACGCCACTTACCGCTACCTTGGACACTACTAAGTGCAAATATAGCGTCTCGTTTCCTTCGAGGTGTGGAGCGAAGGCGGGCTCGAGAGACTCTGCTTTAACTCCTCCAGGGCGTGCTGGCACTCTGAGGTCCATCCAAGGTTATTTTTATTTTTGAGTAAGGAGAAAAATTGATGAATCCAATCGAATGATCTCGAAATGAATCGACCTAACGCCGCTATCCGCTTGGTTAGCCGTTGTGATTCTTCGAAGGCCTTGATTTTATCGGAGTTGATCTCAATCCCCCGGTTTGATACCATGAAGCCTAAAAATTATCTCGAACCTACGCTGAATGTGCATTTCTCGGGATTGAGCTTCATGTCGTAGCTTCTAAGGATGTCGAAAGTTTATTTCAAATGAGTCAAATGGTCCTCTACGTGCAAGGACATAACTAGCATGTCATCAATGCAAACTTCCATGGTTTTGCCTATTTGTTAGTCGAACATCTTATTAATGAGACGCTGGTACGTGGCCCCTGTGTTTTTTTAGCCCGAAGCGAATTACATTGTAGCAGTATGTGCCATACATCGTGATGAACAAAATTTTTTCCTTATCCATGGGGTTCCTATGAATTTGATTATACCCAGAGTATGCGTCGAGAAAGGTGAGGATCTCGTGGCCAGCCATGGCATCAATAAATCAATCGATGTTGGAAAACGTGAATGAATCTTCAGGGCATGCTTTATTTAAGTCCTTATAATCTACGCACATTCTGAACTTGTTCCCTTTTTTGGGAACCACTACTAGATTGGCCAACCATTCAGGATGTTTTACTTCCCTGATGGACCCTATTTTGAGGAGTTTTGTTACCTTGTCTTTGACGAACGCATGCTTTACCTCGGACTGAGGCCTCCTTTTTTGTTTCACCGATTTGAACCTGGGGTCGACGCTTAGCTGATGGGTGGGTATTTTCATCGGGATTCCTGTCATATCTAAGTGGGACCAAGCCAAGCAATCAACATTGTTAATAAGAAATTGAATGAGTTTCTTCCTGAGTCGAGGGTCAATCATGTTCCCAGGTATACCTTTTGATCTTGAAGATGTTCCATCAAAACTGCTTGCTCCAGATCCTCGACCGTTGATTTTGTTGCGTCCGACTCTTCTGGGGCAACGAAGGATAGAGGGGTGCGGAAGTCTTCTTCATCATCCTCGGGAACCTGTTTATCTTCTGACCCCTCCGAGGTGGAGTATATAGTCACCGGTTCCATGCCATGTACTACAAAAATTTCCTTGGCCGCGTGTTTCTCACCATACACCATTTTTACGCCATCTTCAGTTGGGAATTTCAACATCTGGTAGAGAGTAGATGATACCGCCCTGTTGCTGTGTATCCATGGCCTTCTGAGAAATGCGTTGTATCTTGGGTTACCTTCGATGACATGAAACCTGGTTTCCCGAACCGTACTGGACACATTCACTGTGAGGGTGATTTCTCCCTTTGTTGTTTCGTTTGACATGTTAAACCCACCGAGGGCTTAAGATTCAGTTACGATTTGGTCGAGTAGCTTGAGACGCTCCACTACCCCGAATCTGATTATAAGGTTGAGCTACCTGGATCCACGAGCACACGCTTAATTCAAACGTTATTCAAACGTTAATCTGATTATTTTTATCCCATGGTGGGCGCCAAATTGTTTACCTGAAATATGGTAATTACCATTATATTTTATTTTGTGGTTCTAAAAATATGTGAATTATTTTAATACCAGTTGTTTAGGTAATATATGTTAAGTGTGAAGTGAGAAAACGAAATAAGAGCAAAGGGTAATGAGATTATGCAAATCGAGCAACGGAGAGACGGGGTCTCGAGGTTGGTCGGAATAGGCCTCGAGGACGAGCTTAAGAGCTTGACTAGGGGTTGTCGAGAATGATATAACAGTATTCAAAGCCTCCAAGATTGCCTATTTATGATTAATAATGAGTAATAATGAGTAATAAATGAATAACAATAAATGAACACAATAAATGAAAGGAAATTAATAAATGAAATAATTGTATAGAATGTTTTTGTTAGAGAGTAGAGAATGTTCTTGTTTTTGTATTGAATATCATGTGTCTTACAAAGTGACAAGGGTCCCCATTATATATAAGGGGGAATTCCAACATAGTACATGTGTAATTATTAAAATAGAGAGATGGCTGGTACAACCATTTAATGCTGCGGTATGGGCATGTACTATTTTGCGTACTTGGTCATCTTTAAACACGTGCCTTTTGGGTTTTTCCCTCCATTCCATGGTGGTCTTCGATCCATACTCCTTGAGGGTCGAGAACCCTCGATATACCTTGTCGAGGGATGTTCCTCGGAGTTGAGCTTCAAATTCCGCCCGATACATTCGAGGTCGAGGCCCGAAACGCTGTAGAAGCATTAAAATCGGACTTCCCCAGTTTTACCGTATACAAAGTGCAATCTCATCCCTTTTCTCATTTTTATCCCATTCTTCCTTTACCATTCAATAGTTACTACAACCACTAAATTCTGACTTAATCCGACATCACTACATATTCCCCCTTTAGGGGAGTACTAAGGTTTAAAGCTACGACAATCTACTTATAAATGTTTTACCTCTTCATCTTTGACATCTTTTCACATCATTGATGACCCTTACTCGCCTTGCATTAATTCTTCTGTACCAAGGATAACAAAATTCCTTACTCACAAGGGTGAAACTTAGTGTAACTGTCACATATAGTTCTTTAATCTTAACTTTGCTCATGTTGCTTTATTTATGGAAGCGTCTTCTTGAATGACATTTAAAGGTTATTCTTCTATCTTCCATTCTATTATCGCTGGAATGCAATATTAAATTCTTATGATACCGACTATTATTAGATCACGCGGTCCCTAATTCATGTTTAGTTTACCTTGTTCACAAGCCCATACTGATTTGTATTACTCTGGGGTCTAAATTTTCCTTCTCGTAATCACGTTAGAGTCACAAAAATATTTCACAAAATGAGGATATGACCTTATGGTTGTCGCGGCCCCCTTTTTTCCTCGCAGAAACGGGTTTATGACATTGGTTGGGACAACTCGTTCCTTTTTGGAAAGGGATTTGCATATTTTGAAGAGTCGCCACCTAACGATTTTAACAGTGTGTTAGGGCACCTAAAGGGTTCAATTACAACTACATTACTAACCAGAGATTTGGGTAAGGGCCTGAAATTATCCTAAGGGAAGGTGTTAGGCACCCCTCAGAATCCACAAGTGTGGTTCCCCGCCAAATGGTTTTGTGAATTTGTGAAATTAGCAAATAACAAGTAAAGGCTCAAATAAGAGAGGATTTAAGTCTTAAGCATGCAGATGTTTGAAAATAGTAAAGGAGATTAGACTTTGAAAAGGATTACGAGCTAAGCATATAAAATGTGTCATAGGTTTATAATAATATTGATCACATCAATGCAATACCCGGTAATCACTCCTCGAAGAGGGGCTACACGTTGTATTAGCGCACTGGTCATCATATCATATTCTACCCTTCCCACCCCGTAAGGTTATTAAAAATGAGTGTTGGTCTTGACCTCTATTGAATGTTGTTACCCGTCCCTTTCTATCAGTCCCGGAGGAAATTAGGACTCCTATCCTAAAGGGAAGTGATAGGCAGACCCTCAGGTTTTAAAGGTGAAAATTCTACGGTGACAGATAACAAAACAAGTAGGATTGCAGATAAAGGGAAAGCAGATAAAGGCTCAAGTATTCCTCCCCACACAGTACACATAACTAGCATGTTTCATACTTAACAAAGGTCCATATTAATTCAGAATCCTAAAGCATGGTCTCTAGCTAATAACACAAAGACAGATTTATTGCATAACTCAGAGAGGAAGTCTTAATCAGGCTTGCCAATTGGTTTTAAGCATGCTGACAGTTAAACATGATCACAAAAACAATTGTGATATTTATTTATTTTTAAGTTGATTACCGAAGGCTTGCCTATATGTAGGCTAACATGCAACAGTTATTCAGATTCATTAACGACTTTATGTTTTATATAGCTAATAACATGCAATTCTAGGCGTTGAAGATGTGTAAGGACTAATTACCAATTGTTTAGAGTAGGGAACTTTTTTAGATATATATATTTATAATAAGTGTAGTTAAATGAATGCCATCCTATAGCATGATTTCTAATGCAGCACAATGCCTAATTGATGCGAGTCTAGAATTCATGGTTTAACATGTTATATGCCCTACATTTTATGTGCGTTAATGATAAAAATAAACTTTTTATATGCATAATAGAATCTATTTCATGTGTAGGTGAATTGGAGATGGAAACCGAGCTAAATGGATGCAAATACATCGAAAATACGCTCAGGAGGCGAGGAGGAGTGCACTGGGCTATAGCGGGGCGCCCGAGCCCAAACGCCTGGCCATGCTTGGCGTTAGGGTCCAAACGCCAGCCCTAGCCTGGCGTTAGCCAGGAATTGGACTCCAAACGCCAGCCCTAGCTTGGCGTTATCCAGGCGTTAGCCTCATAACGCTAGGCCCCTGTTTTGGTCAATTCCGAGTTTTGACAAGTTTAAGTGTTTCCCGGTTGGAATAGAAGTCTCCGACACGTTTAAGGTTTGTCCTAAACATATAAATAGACTCCAAAAACACAACTTAACGAGGACTAGAAGGCAGACGAAGGATTCGTAGAGAAGAAACCATTGAAGTGAAAAAACATTGATTTCTACATCTTTTATTCATTACTTTGTAATTCAATTATGCAATTTATTTTGAGTTTGATTCTTATAAACATGTCTAGCTAACTTATTTAATCTAGGGTTTTGGTAGAACCCTTTGGGGATGAATTTATTGCGATATTAATATATTTTGGTTGATTATTCTCTATTTGTTCAACTACGTTCTTATTGTAGTTGATTGAAATGGCCCTCAATTAGTTGTGCCTATTTATTATGTATCTACTTGAAAGAGAGTGCATATTTAGGTAGTTGTTTGAACAACACCACTCCCGGAGCATAGAAGAAAGTCATAACAGAGGGTTTAGAGGTTGGATTAGAGATAACGAGACCTCGGGTGAAACCTGAAGTGAACTGTACTGAAATGTAGCTAGCGTAACTTGAAAGAGTGCGTCTAGTAAATTATCATAATCACTTGAGAGAGATTTATGATAGATAGAGTGTTCATGATTGATAGAGACAATTAATTAAACTATAAGAAATGAGAAAGAATTCACCAACGGGGGAAACCAAACCTTAGACCATTATTATCATTATTTACAACACATTGTTAGTAATTGCTAGTTCATTATTATTGTCAGTAGAATTAGTAAATCATCACCAAGTTATATTAAAAAGTCTATAGAAAATTGATTGAGTAAAAGTTGTGTATTCGGACTAATTAATTGATACGTAAATTCCTTGTGGGATCGACTCTAGGCATAATACACCGGATTATATTTTCAACACCCGTTTAGTCTTTTATTAGACATAATTGAGCGTGATCAAATTTTGGCGCCGTTGCCGGGGAATTAACGGTATTAGCAATTGAGTTGGAAGAAATACAAAATTCTGAAATATAGTCAATTGTCTTCAAATTTTCGTTTTTGCATTGAAAGTTTAACGGTTGCTAACGTGTTGCAGGTGCATGCCTAGAAACTCATCGAGGACTGGTGAAGTAATTGAAGCCTTATCAGACCCCGATAAAGTTTTCAAGACCATAAACCGGACCAACCGGAAAAGAAAACATCAACCACAAATTGAACAAATTGAAACCGACATGGAAGATGCACATAACCGGAACAATCATGGGGATGATGTGGTAGACCCAGGCGCTCAAATAGGGGCACATGCTCCTTTATATGACTGGGCACAACCGGCTGCTGAGAATTTGGCCACGGCAATATTTGTTCCTCAGATACAGGACGAGTCCTTTCAGATAACAAATAATATGTTGCACCTATTGCAGAACAAAGGTCTATTCTCAGGGTCATACATTGAAGACCCCCAGCAGCACTTGAAAAACTTCCTGTCAATCTGCAAAATACAGAGGAAGCCTAACGTTACTCAGGATACAATAAGACTCTTGTTGTTTCCATTCTCAGTGAGTGGTGCTTCCCAAACTTGGCTTAACTCACTCCCCATAAATTCCATTACAACATGGGAGGAGTTAGTCAAACAGTTCATGAACAAGTTTCACCCACCCAACAAGATTGCTCAACAAATTGATGAAATCTTGAGTTTTAGACAGAAACCAGTTGAAACATTGCAATAGACATGGGAAAGATTTAAGAGTATGCTGGTTATCTGTCCACGCCATGGCATTCCAGAGCAAATGTTGGGCCAGCGGTTCTACATGGATTTGGCTGATACTGTCAAAGAAAATGTTGATGCTTCGGCTGGTGGAGCATTCCTGAGCAAAACGTGGAGAGAGAGTCAAATATTGCTTGATAAAATGGCACAAAATTCAGGATGGACAACAAGGAATGCAACCATTACTCCTGTAGTTCATTCAGTGCCATTCGATCCATCTTACCATTGCAGAGAACGTAGCCACCTTGATAACACAAATAAGTATACTTACTAAGAAGGTGGAAGAATCGGGACAAATACAGCAGGTACACATCCGTGACACAACCAATGGGGGCTTATGTACTACTTGCATTAGTCAACCACTTGGTAATCACTGGAATACAGAATGTCATCACCCTCCTTATACAGAAAATATGAATTATGTGTCGAATTATGGAAGCTAGAGACAAGGGGGAAATAACTGGGGTCAGCAAGCTCAACCATATAGGCAACCTCACCAATAGCAGAATAGTGGAAATATGGGTGTCAGGGGACCAAAAGGTAACGCAAACCCCGTATCAGAGGCCACAAGGTTATACCCAGCAAAATCAGCAACAATCATACTACCCTCCCCAACAACAACAAGGGGGAAGGAAAGAAGATGGGTTTGCCATGTTAGAAGCTATGATACAACAGGTAATGTGGTCAAATTCCAAAATCAGTGAAAGAGTAGATGTACATGATGCAGCTATGAAAAATATTGAAATACAATTGGGCCAAATATCTATGGCGGTAAACAGTCGTCCTCCTGGAACTTTACTTGCAGATACTCAGGTAAATCCTGTGGACCAGGGCCCAAGGCAGTTGATGGCAGTGACTCTTCGCAATGGCAGAGAGTTAAACTTGGAACTGGAAAGAGATCATGAAAGCAGACAGGCCGAGACACTACTACCCAGGCCGATTGAACTTGATGATTCAACAAACTTGACGAAGGCAACAATGCAACCTAGTGAAGAAGAACCCAGTGCACAGAGTGAGACAGAAAAAGAAGTAGAGATGACTCAGAAGCCGGTAGTTGAGGTTGTGGCTGGGAAAGAAAAGTCCCAAATCACTGGGAAAAAGAGACCGCCAGCTCCATTCCCTCAGAGGCTGGCTAAATACCAAAAGGATGAACATTACAAGAAGTTCTTGGACATGCTAAAATAGATACAGGTAAATATTCCATTGGTTGATGCATTGAAAGAAATGCATGGGTATGCTAAAATGATAAAGGAATTGATGTCCAGAAAAGTTGACTTCCAAGATCTAGCTACTATCACCCTTACTCAAACGTGTAGTGCGGTGGTGACACATCCTATTGCTGAAAAGCTGTTTGACCCAGGGAGTTTTACAATTCCTTATACCATTAGCAAATTCTCTTTCGCCAAAGCTCTATGTGACTTGGGGGATAGCATTAATCTGATGCCGCTGGCCAAATATAAAAGACTGGGTATAGGTAGAGCTAGGCCCACATCCATGCCGCTACAACTTGCTAATAGGACGGTGAAGAGACCGTTGGGTATTCTGGATGATGTATTGGTGGAAGTGGGAAAGTTTGTATTTCCTACTGATTTTGTGATATTAGATTGCAGGGTAGATGAGGAAATTCCCATAATCTTGGGAAGGCCATTTTTGGCCACAGGCAGATCTCTTATTGATTGTGAGACTGGTGAACTTAAGTTGAGGCTTAACAATGAAGAAATCACTTTCAACGTGCAGAAATCTATGAGGAAACCTAGTGAGTCCGCCAACTGCTCTCTTATTGATGCTGTGGTGATCCTAGAAAATGTTGATGTATCTTTGACTATTGGGGACCCTTTGGATGAATGTTTCATGAATCTGGATGATATGAACGGTGAAGAACTAGCAGATTGGGTGTTACCACTTGAGGAAAAAGAGGTATAGAAACAGGTTCTCGAGTTTGATTCACTATATGTAGAGGAAAGAGAGAACCCGCCGGCCGAGCCATCTATTGAAAAACCACCCAGGTTAGAACTGAAATCGGAGGATGCTGAGGTGGTAGAAAGGATACTAGATTTAACTAAGGACATTGATGATACATATTTTGTTGAATCTAGTGTCATTATTGTTGAGGATGTTGGTACTCACTCCAACCATTTGTTCACATTGTGCTGGGATGATGATATGCAAATAGAGTTATCCGAACCACCTGATGAGCCGAGGGATAAAGAACAATATGCTTACATTCTTGAACTCTTCCTGCAAGAAAGTAGGGAGTACACATATCATCGAAAAGCCAAGAAGCGCAAATTATTACATGGTTTTATTGGGCCAGGCAGATTTGTTCCACCACCCCATGAGCATGATCGTAGAGCAGAATCAAAAATTGGGGTTCAATTCATAAGTTCAAAGTGGAGGCATAAAGTGATTCATGCATGTGCTCAAAGGAACATGCAGGCGAGATCAATGGATAGGATGTCAACACTATTGGACCAGGGAGTTTCTTACACCTTACTTTTATTTCTTGTTTTGTCTATAGGTGATGCACTGAGGACACTGCATGATTTAAGTGTGGGGTGTTGTACATAATTGTTGTGATTTATTATATGCATTATTATTAGTAGTTTTAGTTTTTCTTGTTGGTAAGAGTTTGTTTTTAAAATAAAACAAAAACACATTTTTAAAGTAAAAAAAAAATAGAAAAAAAAATTTATATTTATATATATTGACTCTTCCTAACGATGGATCTCCTAGACAGTTTTCTTGAGGTAAGTAAGTCTAACGAAAAGACCAAAAAGATTTTTTGTAGGTAGTGTAGTAATTCCCCCTTGGTTTTTCTTTGGACCACGGTTCTTTTCCAAGGGATTTTAATTGAACCGGGTGTAGGTAGTTTTTAATTTTGAGGAGTAGAAATCACATGGTTAAGGGCTTAATAGGAGCAATATTTCGAAACGTGCTAATGCCTTGAGAATAGTCAGTACTATGGCTGTGACGCTTAGGCTCAAATTTTGACTCCAGGATAAATACTTTAAATAAGGAATTCTTAAGATTTGCTTAACTGCTTTGAGTGGAGTGTCGTGATAGATCCAATCCTGGGTGAGTTATGTGCCAAGTGTGTGTGAGGTTTGTATGGTATTATGTGCATTGCATTTGATGTCTAGAACTTGCCCCGTGTGTGTGCAAAGCGAAATAGAAGTCTGTTCAGTCTTGGAAGTGATATAGACATTTCTTTTTTGAGCCGGCGATCTATATTTTACCCACCTAATTATTTTGTATCGTAGTTAACCCTGTTGAGCCTATATTCCTGTTTCTTTGGCAACCATATTATAAGCCATACCCCCATTTTTTTAATCGATCATCTACTTGAACCTTGTTACTTCTCGTAAGCACTGAAAATGTGATGAAATATGGAAAAGTTAAAGTGTGGGGTGGTAGTTTGGTTTTTGAGGGGAATAATTGAAATTAGGAGAAAGGTGCACTTTGTTGAAAAGTACGAGTCACTTGGAAAAAAAAGAGAAAAAGAAGAAAATAAAAGAAAAATAAATAAATAAAATAAACTGTTGGATTGTTGTGAAAGAAAAATACATGTGGTGACTCTTAATTTTATTATGCTTAAAGAAGTATGGGGTAATAACATTGTTTTGAAGGTGGAGGTTGGCTTAGTATGAGTTTGAGGTTGAACGTTAAAGTTTATGTATTAAAGTGCATAGGGAGGTGTAATCACTCCTATATCCAAATATATACTACCCATCCCGCAGCTTACATTACAACCGAATAAAGTCCTACTTGATCCTAGGCTGAATGAGCTCAATTAGTAGAGTAGTACACTACGGGCAAGTCTATGGTGCATCTTGTGTGACATATGAATATTAATTCTGAGAGCGGGTGAATTCTTTCTATATTGAGTTCGTAAATGTTCTTAAATTTTATTGTGTGAGGAACTAGCTCTTTGGTTTTGTGAGGGCACATGATTCACGAGGAAAGGTAATGTTGTCGACCTCTAAGTTATAGTAGTTAGTGAATTGTGAATAAAGCATGGTATTTGTGAGTCGATTATTGAGGCGATGATGTCACACCTTTGATCTTGAACTGTTTTAAATATTCTTGGTATAACGTGTTAAGATATTTGCTTAATAAGTTGTGTACATGAGTGTTGTTTGATTGCTCGAGGACCAGCAAATGTTTAAGTGTGGGGTATTGATGCGAGGCTAGAATTCATGGTTTAACATGTTATATGTCCTACATTTTATGTGTGTTAATGATAAAAAAAATACACTTTTTATATGCATAATAGAGTCTATTTCATGTGTAGGTGAATTGGAGATGGAAACCGAGCTAAATTGATGCAAATACATCGAAAATACGCTCAAGAGGCGAGGAGGAGTGCACTGGACTATAGCTGGACGCCAGAGCCCAAACGCCTGGTATTAGCCAAGCGTTAGGGTCCAAACTCCAGCCCTAGCCTGGCGTTATCCAGGCGTTGGATTCCAAACGCCAGCCCTAGCCTGGCGTTATCCAGGCGTTAGCCTAATAACGCCAGGCCCGTGTTTCGATCAATTCCGAGTATTGACAAGTTTAAGTGTTTCCCGGTTGGAATAGAAGTCTCCTACACGTTTAGGGTTTTTCCTAAACATATAAATAAACTCCAAAAACACAACTTAACGAGGATTGGAAGGCAGACGAAGGATTCGAAGAGAAGGAACCATTGAAGTGACAAGACATTGATTTCTACATCTTTTATTCATTACTTTGTAATTCAATTATGCAATTTATTTTGAGTTTGATTCTTATGAACATGTCTAGCTAACTTATTTAATCTAGGGTTTTGGTAGAACCCGTTGGGGATGAATTTNTGTGCCTATTTATTATGTATCTACTTGAAAGAGAGTGCATATTTAGGTAGTTGTTTGAAGAACACCACTCCTGGAGTATAGACGAAAGTCATAACCGAGGGTTTAGAGGTTGGATTAGAGATAACGAGACCTCGGGTGTAATCTAAAGTGAACTGTACTGAAATCTAGCTAGCATAACTTGAAAGAGTGCGTCTAGTAAATTATCATAATTACTTGAGAGAGATTTATGGTAGATAGAGTGTTCATGATTGATAGAAAAGATTAATTAAGCTATAAGAAATATCCGAGAAATAATTCACCAACGGGGGAAACCAAATCGTAGACCTTTATTATCATTATTTACAACACATTGTTAGTAATTGCTAGTTTATTATTATTGTCAGTAGAATTAGTAAAACATCAGCAAGTTAAATTAAAAAGTCTTGATATAATTGATTGAGTTAAAGTTGTGTATTCTGACGAATTAATCTATACGTAAATTCCCTGTGGGATCGACTCTGGGCATAATACCCCGGATTATATTTGCAACGCCGGTTTAGTCTTTGTTAGACATACTTGAGCCTGATCAAATTTTGCTTAAACATGATTTCTAAATGCACATAGAATCACAACATTATGCACAGTTTCAGGAATAGCATAGGTGATATATTTTTTAATGTTGTTTGCCTAGAAATAGGATCTTTAAGTGCGTAGGCATGGTGAGACATGATTGCAGTCAACATTATTTATCCTAGGGCATGGCTTCTAATAAAGTTTAAGAACACATTTATATGAGCAAAATCACATAATTGCAATTTACTTAATTATTTGTCCTATAGGCAGGATTTCTAAGTGAGGGAAATGGATGATGACGTCCTGAAAGAAAAACAGTATATATGAGCCTAAGTAGCATGATATCTAATGCACGACATGTTGTACCTAAACATGGTTGCTATTGCGCACAGAGAAAATAAACCTACAAACATGGTCTCTACCGTTAATTATACTACAACATGCATATCATTCACCTATTTTCACTATCTGACCCCCAGATTTGTTTAAAATTAATTATTACAGACCATGGGATATGAATTACACAACTGAAATAGGAGAAATATAAGAAGTTAACTATAGGGAGCCTACAAAATAGGCTCAAGTCTCCAGGTCCTCAATGCCAAGTATTATTTCACAACCTTTCTCATAATCAGGGTGTGTCAGAGTTCCATAAGGACCTCAAGGGCTCTCGGGCAGTGCTCACACCCATATTTCATATCCAAGATAGAGTAAGTGTAGTGTGGAATGACCAGCCTCTGTGTGTCAAAGTTCAGAGGGAGCTCAAGGGTCCCAAGGAAATTCTCACACAGAAGGGGCAGAACCTAGACTTCTAAGAGTATATGTGATAGTGCTTGAAATAGTTTTGAAAAAGTTAAGCAAGAAAACAGTTTTGAAAAGGGTAAGTAAGAAACAATTTTGAAGAGGGAAACTTTATTGGAAAAAAAAAAAGAAGTTTAACCACCAAAAGGGCAGGAACACCAAGTTCAACATCAGAGAAAGGACCAGCAATAGTCCAACAATCACAAGCAAGGGTAATGGGATTTGAGGGACAAATACAGAGCAAGTAAGTGTAAGCATGTAGCAGGCAGAAACACTTATAGGCATGCAATCAGAAGCTCCTAAAGGTTCAGAGGATCTGGGCTACAGTAAAGTACCGGATTAGATTAACATATCAATACCAAACAACTAAAACTATGATTAAACTAATGTACCAGTCATAGGCATGGTGATTCACATAAGAAGCAGGTGCTAAGTATACAGAAACATGTTGGTCATTGACAAGTAAAGCATAACTTAACAGGTAGAGGGGTTTCAAGATCTTAGTTACATGTTGAACAACAGAATAGTAAATAGAAGCAGATTAGAAACACAATAAATTGCAACAGTAATAGAAACATGTTTGTTTGAGGACTGAAATCTGAATTACAGCATACCAGTGAAGCGAAGAAAGCAGAAACACAAAGAGGAAATAGGAGAGACACTGTAGTTAGCCGTGGCTTGCAGCCGTCTAACTTAGAATAGTAGCAATTAGCATAGAAGAGAGAATAGAGAGCAAGTTTTAGTTGTGAGAGAGAGTTGAAAAAATTAATTGTTTGTGTCTGTGTGCCATGGATTGAATAGAGTATAAATATAGTTTGAAATTAAATGAAAATAAGGTAATAATTAGACTTCCCAGTAATTATAGAACTCAAAGAATCAATTAGTTGAAAAATCAGTACTAGTACTCCCTTAATTAAGAGAGTAAAATTTCAGACGGTCAGAACAGTTAGCAACTTAGGAAAGGAGTCGTGTATAATAAATAAGGAATTATTTAAAATATAGTAAGCACAGAGTAGGAAATTGGGGTCAGGTTAATAAGGTTTTAATTAAAACACTACTGCAAGAATCAATTGATAGTAAAACCAGTCATGTAATAAATTTAACACACAGTGGGAGAGAATCAGCATAGAAGAAAATTAGGGATTCAAATAGAAGAAAAATTTATTTAAGAATCAGCATAGATTATGCAGAGTAAACACACAGTGGGAGAGAATCAGAAACCCTAGTAATTAAAATAGGGTAAAATCACACGGAATTAGGGGTTTACTAAGAACATGACATGAATCACTGAATAAGCATAATACAAGCTGGAAAGGCAAATATTTAGAGGTATCGATGAACAAAAAATAGAGTAGAATCACAGAATAAGCACGGGTAATAGTAGCGAGAAACCCTAACAAACAACATAGGGTAAAACATCACGAAATCACAGAATATTCAACAAAACATAATGATCACAATAAAATAGATAATCATATTGTTGGAAACAAACTTATAGCCACAGATTAAAGCCAAGACTTTTGGGTCTTTTAACGAAATAACTCAGATACAGAAAGGGAAAGGCTTAAACATAACGAAAATCACAAAATAACACTTAAAATCTGAAGGGAAATCATTTTTGAAACCCTAGTTTTGAGATGAAAGATCATTTAGAAATAGGAGGATTTTTCGAAGGAAACATGTAAAATGATTCATAACATACACATATCTAAGACAAATCTAAAGGAAATCGGAAAATATTAGGAGTTAGGGTTTTAGAGAACCTAGAGAAACAAGAAAATCCTTAAAGATGTCGCCGGCTTTAGCCGGAAAAGTCATATATCTTACTCAGATGGCTGGAGGTTGCCAGAAAATGGCATGAGGGACCGTGGGTAGGAGTTGAACCGCTCCAGGTTCACCTGAGAACCTCGGGGTATCTTTAGACCGGCATGTGGTGAAGTAAGGGCCAAGAGATGATGAGAGGCCATGGTTTTTGGCGAGAGAGATGGCCGGAGAAGATGGAAGGTGGAAGGTTCTAGAGAGAACCACAGCTGGAGAGAGGGAGATAGAGAGACGGTTGAGAGAGATGGGAACGGGGAAAATGAATTGGGGGGGGGGGGGGGGGCTAGTCATTAGGGGTTAAATTAGGAAGGATGAGATCTGGGGCGGTGATTTGAAATAATCCACAACTCAGATTGCATAGGAGAATTCGGTCGGGTAGGATAGGGTATTGGGCTAGATTATTTGGTTTAGGACCAGATTTAATTTAGGCTAAGATTTAAATAAAGATGGCTATTTGTCAAATACCCCCTTAAAATAGATAAATAATTAATAAAATAGCTAATAGTTGTATAAAAATGAAATTAAGACTAAGTAGGTGAAATTAAGGTAATTAACTAATTTGTAAAATATAGAATGACTAACTATTCATTAAAATGGCATAAAATGTACAATTAGGCTATAATTGCAGCATTGTTATAATTAAAGCCAAATATGTCAAATTGGCTAATTTGTGAAATAATTAATCCTAATAGGATTAAAAATGATATATTGAGCTAGGAAATATTTTGAAATTATTTGTAATGCAATGTATGAATAATTATTGAATATAAAAATGTCACGACCCAAACTAGAGGATCATGACTAGCACCCGGGCCATACTTGCCGAGCGCCAACGTACATTTTATCTAACTTTCTTATTATCTTTATGGGATAACGAGATCAATACAAATGGTAGATATGGATCATGAACATACATCACATGGTATGACAAGATTGCTAAGAAACGACATAGAAGGTATGAGCTACAATGCTGCCATGAAAGACAATACAACAAAAATTAGACAACAAGGCATACCAAACTATACATGAGTCGACACCTGTCTATGAGCCTCTAAAGGAGCATAAGTAATGCAACATATCCGGAACAGGGACCCGACATGCCCATAATATCTACAACAAAATGCATACCAAGACCACGGCAAGTCCGGGGAAGGGATCTCACCTATAACCGTTGAACTGGAAAGCCTATTATGGTGGGGGAGCTGTGTCTACCTGTCTATCAGGGCCTGCAACACCACATGCATCATCCATAAATAAAAGGACGTCAGTACGAATAAAATACTGAGTATGTAAGGCAGGAAATCATAAATAAGAACAGTAATGTATAGAGAGATGTAGGAGATACAACCTGTAGCATTTGAGTGCTTCTAAGAGACATTAACATGAAATACATGATACATATTTACACATAATCTCTTTAATGATCCGCCTCTGTGGGCATCATCATCATCATAGAACATTAGCCTATGTGGGCATCATCATCGTCATGTCATACCCGGCCTCAAAGAGGACTCGGTAAATCAAACTGATCAGTGGTTGCACAATAGGTGCCATACCCGGCCGACTATAGCGCGATCGGTAGAGTAAAATAGATACATATATATAATGCATGCAGGACTCATTGGAATCATGTACTGAACATTTCGGAGCGACGTAAGGTCGATTTTCATCGTACACATCATTAGGGCGAACTATTTATCGAGAATCTTATAAGAATCAAGAAGTACCAACAACATTGATAACAAACGAATAAGAGAAGCAACCTCAACATCAATTGTTCCATAAGAAGGGAAACAATGTAAGTACTGCTTGTTTCTAAAAGTAGAGTATCTTTGGAAGCTCGTTCATTGCATTATGTACAATCGGAGTCGTGCAAAAGAAGGAAAGGGATATCCTCACATACCTTGTATATACTTCCCCAACCTCAAGCTATGAAAATGTCACAACTCCATAATCTACAATAGGAGAAACGACACTATCATTATCGTTTAAGCGTCATAACTAATATGTATGGGCCACAACCTATTTTACGATGAAATGGACAGCACCTACCCTATTTATATGACTTCACACAAGTAAAAATAATCACCAAACATCCCAAACAACATCAATAATAATCATATTGATCCTTTCAAAATAGTCGACAAACAATTTAATCACTGCACACATAAGACGACCACCGTAGTCGTGTCAAACGACCCGGAAATGTTACAACGAACGACCACCTCACAAACCTACATATATATGGTGTTTCTCCACACTATTACTCCTCCAAAACTCCACAAAATATTAGTAAAACACGCAGCCCATCAAAAACACAAAACAGTCCGCTACAAGTCAAATAACTCGAACTCACGACTTCCGATCACAGTCCTGTGAGATCTAACTATTAGGAAACATATTTATCAACCTTCCTTGATATTTAAACACTTAAATATGGATATAGACGTTTCTTAAATATGAATTACCTTCCAAAACTCTAACTACAAAGAAAAAGGAGAGGCGGTATAATGACACTTACGTCGTAGGGATTGTTTTGATGTTATTGCTTCTCGATTTCCTGCCCGGAATGATAATCTTCTTTGAAAACCTTTAATATAGCTGGATTTTATGTTTATGGGTGTTCTCTGGTCTTTTTATGCTGAATAATGAAGAGAAATCCGACTTAAGGTTTATATATATCAAGTTTGCAACAGTCAAAGAGGTGCTGGCTTGGCACCCTAGGATTGGTCCATCTTCCAACGCTTATATATTTTTATCCTGATGTCGTATGAACAAACGGTTTAGAGATTTTGGAACTAAATTACAAGACCTTCAATTTGGTATATTGTATTTCCCAATAATACCTCATATAGCACATGAAATTTATTTCTCAAACAACTCTACTGATCCACCTACTTGTCACTTATGATGTCTGCACAGTCTCACGAAACTGCAAATATCTCTCTACTCCTACGTCGTATTGATGAACGGATTAATGTATTGGAAACTAGACTCATAGATATTATATTTAGTTAGTGTATCGTCCAATAATTCCAAGTATATTGGGTGAAAATCTCTGTTACATTTGACTTATTATATCTAAGCACATTATGAGTGTAACTTGTGAAGACCTTTGCCGCGTTTTGTTCCACAACTTGCTTGACTTCAAAATGTGGAACACAACTATCATACGATAAAAATTAACTCATAGAATAACCTCCTTATCATGTAATGAATCATAGTCTTACCCTAAAGTACATGTTATAAAATTCCAAACTCGTCGACTTTTGACGAAACTTATTTTCTTCAATTGGTTTAGCTTCTAAGCTTTCTAACCCTCTTGCTACTCGTTATTCATGATCTTAAATATTTGTAACCTCCAATGTAACATGTTTAAATTACTTTATATTCCATCAAGTATAATCTTATTTCTGAGCTTATATCAATTTACTTGCGATGTACTCTCACGTACGAAAACATGGGGTGTAATAAAAAACACTAAAGAAATTGGAAAAGAATTTAATAAGCATATGAAAAATTACATAAAAATACGAGTTATTATAAATAGTGATCTTGAAGGTATATATACAAAAAATAGTTTTAAAATAATTGGGTATCAACAACTGTCCCTCTTTACTCGGGAAGGATGGAAGAGTTGTCGGGTAAAGACATGATGGCCAATTTTGACCGAGCAAAGCGGTTTGGAGAGGTTTCAGCCGCAACCTAGTTTACAGGAATCAAACTGTATGTAGTTCAGGAGCCACCAACGAAGTATACCGATGAAGTTTTATAAGGACGGATGCAACATATATGACTGATTGAATGAACGGATTACTGGGTAATTAAGAGAATTGGAGCGGGATCGCTCCTACCGAGACGGTCGCTATTCGCCGGATTACCTACAAATAGACAATACAAGCATATATAGTGCGTAATTTAAACATAATGAAAATTCCCTTCGGACCATGAATGATGTCTTCGGACGGTTAAGGATGACGTCTTTAGACCGTGATGTCCTGGGCCATGAATTGCTTGATGTAGGATTCGCAGTCCATGAAATGATGTTCTCGTGCCATGAAGATGATGCCTCTGAACCATGATTTCTTTAAATAATGATATGCAAACTGATAAAAAAGATCCTAAGGCCATGACATGGTGTTCTCGGGCCATGAAGATGGTGCCTCCGAATGATGACGCCTTTGGATAAGTTGGCGATATTCCAGCCCATGAAGATGCAATAGTATGATGCTGACAAGACAGAGCATGGTTGCGAATTAAATAGGAGGCAGCATTTAGCCTCGGAAGGCAGAAAAGTAGCCTTATGCAATATGAGAATGCAGACGGAGGTAGCGTTTAACCTCGGAAGACAAAATGATAGCCTTATGCAAGATGCGAATGCAGATGGAGACAGCGTTTAGCCTCAAAAAAGAGAAAGGTAGCCTTATGCAAGATGCGATTTCAGATGGAGGTAGCGTTTAACATCGGAAGGCAAAATGGTACCCTTATGCAAGATGCAAATTCTAATGGAAGTAGCGTTTAACCTTAGAAGGCAGAAAGGTAGCCTTATGCAAGATGCGAATGCAGATGGAGGTAGCGTTTAACCTCGGAAGGCAGAATGGTAGCCTTATGCAAGATGCGAATACAGATGGAGGTAGCATTTAACCTCGGAAGGCATAAAGGTAGCCTTATGCAAGATTTAAGGAAGGAAAACAAAAATTCCTAGCTAGTGTTAGATTGCGATAGAGCATTGTGATAATGAAGCATCATTTGCGCTGATAATAAATGTTGGCATGACGAGTTTGAGGAATGATGTCTGTCCTTTGAACGGATAATATGTTTTAGGGCTTTTGCAATTTTGTGCCTGCATCCAAAGAAAGATAGTGAGTTTTGTAAAGGGGAAAGGTTAGTTCGCATTCCTGTTGGCTCTGCTTGGGTCGTTTGCTTGATCATGATGATACTGTCTCTATCATTGAGGTAGCGTTCTCAAACAAACTGCTTTAGAAAAAATAAGTATGCATGATTTTGTAAGATATAATATATAACCTAAAATAGTTTTTAGATGAACCGACGACATGACACGTCTTTAGACATTGCAACTTCTCCTACTGCGGAATTTTGAGGGTCCTCCTCTAAATTCTGCCCCAGTTTGCTGGATGGACGCCTCTGACTGCTGCTCGCGCGGCGATTGGCTGAACTTGCTTCAGAATTTTTAGAGTCCTCCTCAAAATTCTGCCCACTTGGCTGGGTGAATGCTTGTGACTGCTGCTCGCTTCAGAATTTTGAGGGTCCTCCTTAAACTTCTGCCCCAGTTTCTAATTGCGGGGAAAAATAGATTTTAATTGAATTTTGAACGAACCGATAGGGCTGCCTACATATCTCCTCTTAAACGGAAATCAGGTCAGGCATAGTTTAATTTACATCACCGATAAAGCATAAATATTACACATAGTAGCGCTTGACTGCATCTGAATTGATTGGTTTCGGCCAAACTTCTCCGTCCATTTCTGCAAGTATGAGCGCTCCTCCTGTTAGCACTCTATGAACCATGTACGAACCTTGCCAGTTGGGAGTGAACTTCCCCTTGGCTTCATCTTGATGTGGAAAGATTTTCTAGAACACAAGCTGCCCTTCTATGAATCGTCTCGGCTTGAATTTCTTGTTGAAGGCCCTGGCCATTCTTTTCTCATATAGTTGACCATGAAATACTGCATTCATTGTCTTCCCGTCTATGAGGGATACTTTCTCATAACGGCTTCTTACCCACTCTGCATCACTGAGCTCAGCTTCCTGTATAATTTTTAGAGATGGAATCTCCACTTCGGCAGGAATAATAGCCTCTGTACCATAAACCAGAATATAGGGAGTTTCCCCTGTTGATGTGCGGACAGTGGTGCGGTATCCCAATAAAAGGAATGATAACTGTTCATGCCACTGTTTGTGCATTTCTATCATCTTCCTTAGTATCTTCTTGACATTTTTGTTAGCGGCCTCTACGACTCCATTCATCTGAGGTCTGTATGCTCTGGAATTCTTGTGTTTGATCTTGAGAGTTTCACACATAGCTTTCATCAAGTCACTGTTGAGATTAGAACCATTGTTGGTGATGATTGACTCTGGAACTCTGAACCGACAAACAATGCGGTCGCGGACAAAGTCGGCCACGATTTTCTTAGTAAATGCTTTGTAGGAGGCTGTTTTGACCCATTTAGTGAAATAGTCAATGGTGTCCAAAATGAACCTGTGGCCATTGGAGGCGGCAGGCTCGATTGGTCCAATAACGTCCATACCCCAGGCGGCAAACTGCCATGGTGAGCTGGTTGCATTTAACTCACTTGGAGGCACCTTTATCATATCCCCATGTATCTGGCAGCGGTGGCACTTCCAAACATACTGGATGCAGTCCATTTCCATAGTCGACCAAAAGTAACTAGCTCGAAGTATCTTCTTTGGTAGAACAAAACCGTTCATATGTGGGCCACAGGTACAAGCATGAATTTCTTCCAACAATTTTGATTCTTCTTTTGCATCAACACACCTTAATAACCTCAAATCTGGATTCGTCCTATACTGGATTCCTATATTGTGGAAGAAATTGTTGGACACTCTCTGAAGTATACATTTCTGAGTGGAATTTTCAAGCTCGGGGTATTCTCTTTTTTCCAAGTACTCATTGATGTCATGAAACCAAGCTCGGGGTATATTGGATCAGGTTGCACGCCACAATAATGTATATATGTCGGATCGGGTTGCACGCTGCAACAGATATTATGTGGATCGGGTTGTACGCCGCAACAATATATATATTAGATCGGGCTGCACTTCGCATCGATATAGCGCTAGGGATGAAGGAGGCCCTCCAGGAGTCTGTACACCCCTAGTGAGCATAGTCGATTATTATGGATCGAGCTGCACGCCACGACGGGTACTATTATGGATCGGGCTGCACGGCGCATCGGGTTACTATTATGGATCGGCCTGCATACCGCAGCGGGTTACTATATGGATCGGGCTACACGCTGCATCATTATATATGGTACATCTTGAGTAAGAGTGTTGCGTGTGAGCATTGACCTATGAGAGTATAGTCAGGAGTGACCGAGAGGCTTATTCGTGAGTGACAGTGTGCCCGATCGGCTGATTTTATGAAACTACTATTTTCAATCTTCATTACACTAAGCCTCAGTTGAAAAATGATGAACAAACATTTATACGAATTATAAAATGGAAAACTGGAGTTTTTATGAAATATTCGGAATGTAGATTCCTGACTTGAGTTTAATCACTTCGGTTGTTGCTTATTATATGGGTTTTACATGATCCTTAAAAATGCTCGTCACTGCACTCAAGTCTTTAGTTATGATGGTTACTTACTGAGTTGGTGTATTCATGTTACTCCCTGCACCTTGTGTGCAGATTCAGGTACCGGGGCAGGGTGATAGTTGAGCTACCCCAGTTGGAGCATTGTTCGCAGATTGTGAGGTAGCTGCTCGGCGTCCGCATCGTACTCTTTCTACTTCCTACTCTGTCATTTTACTTTACTTTCTAGACTTGTTTTAGTGGAGAATTAGTATTAGGCTGTATCATTTCTTAGATGCTCGTGACGGTTGACTCCAGATGTTGGGGTTGCGTTTAGACGTTCTGATCATTTTTATTGTTTTGAAATGCTTAAACGTGGAAATTATTATGAAACATAGGATAATTAATGCATTAAATGGGAACCTTATGATGTTTTCAATAAATTTGTCTAGCCCAGTACCACGATAGGCGCCATCACGGCTAGTTTAGATTTGGGGTCATGACAATTTTGTATCAGAGCCTATGTTACATAGGACTAACCGGTCATGATCAAGGTTAGTAGATCATGCGGATCGGTACAGAGACGTATGTACTTATCTTCGAGAGGCTACAGAACCCTTAGAAAAATCTTACATTCTGGAATTCTTGTCTTGTGAATCCAGTTATTCAGCCAAAAGTGCAACCCTTTGAATTCTTTCATGTATTCGAGTGCGCACACGAGCGCTCAGTATCATCTGTGTATCCACGGGTTGTGGTTTCCATGGGTGAGGTGCGAGAGGCAATTTTGGCATGTTGATAATGGGCTAGTCTAGAGGACTTGAGGCAGAATTTTATTATGTGGCTTGAGTGCTGAGATTTTGATTGTGTGATCCGTACATTTGGGACTTATATGTCCGTTTGTGTCCTTATTGGTGGGATTTTGTGGCTGGATGACTATGTGGTGAGTGTGATTCGATGGTGAGATGTGTTCATATTGTTTGATTGTGACAAAAAGGATTGGATGGATATGTAGCAAGAGCTATTAAGTGTTACACTTCTATCTTGAGGCGGCATATGGCCACGAGTTGCAAGTATATTGGAGGACCTCTCATGTAGTTTAGTTGTGGAGGGAAGTGGACCTCCCTGTTGTGTTCTAAAGGCTAGAACATTCCCCATTTTAGGTCTCTTTCTCACACCACGACTTGTGGTCGAACTCCTTTCAATGTCGTAAGTATTTCTACCTTCTTTCATGCAACCTAGACAATTTTAACCTTAAATGTGCGCCAATGCGACTCTTATCTCCTTTTTTATTTCTTGTTAGCTTTTAATCTATCTTTAGGATTCACTTGGTGAAAATATATTGTACTATGACAAACTGTCCCTCTGGGCATCTATAGGTGTAATAAAGTTTTGTGTTTGGTATTTTATTGAACTTACGACTATTGCTATATCTTGTTTCATAGCCTCGGTTATCTATGCTTATGGCTTTACCACTGCTAAGTAGGTCATACTATACCATAACTCTTACTTCAGTTTGTTATTATGGAGACATACCACCCAACTCTAGGTTTTTCTCTCACCTCTTATCCTATATGTATAAATCTAAGCCATTTAATGCTTCCTTATTACCGTCCAGCTTAATAATGACAGCATAATCTCATCTCATATTTTGTAACTTTCATCCATTCATTGTTGATTCACCTTCATATTGATCTATAATATACCACTGATAATTTAAAATCTCTTATGGAATATATCGTCACTAGGGCTCACGTCTCATCGGGGAACATCTGAAGTGATTTTCCTGATCAACATAGGGACAATACTATAATGCAATAACTGTATTTCATAGCATCCCAATGTGATTCATCTTATGGGGGTATTCTAATCACGTGCAGTGCATGAAATACTTGTTCTCAAAATCGTTACTCAATCAAAGGTCTAAACGCCATACTCTTATCATTTATCACAATTACACCCTTACTTTACTACCATGGTTGCATTCTATCTCTTCTAAATGCTCCTAGTTTTAAACTCATTTGAGTTCACTCATGATATACTGAGCTTTTTATAAATTTATGGAAACCATTAGCTGTCTTGTTGTGATGGGTTTAATCCCGAGGAATTACCTATTCTTGTAACCTTCTCACACACCTTTTCTTATCCTTGCTCCTACCTAGCCAAAACCTTGTCGCTCTACCATACTTTAGCTTGCGACCTACGCACATCTACTTATACTACTCGTAACCTTCCTTTCACCATGTTAGCACCATATATTTCCTTTCATGCCTTCTCAGTTGTCTTTAAATGTAAACAATTACTTTTCCTGGTCGTTCTGCCGCTTGCTGCATGCATACGTGGCCTATCTTAGTGCCCATGAATACGGGAGTTCCCTGTAACTCATATGATCTCAATAATCACCTTTTGATGGGTTAATTTTTTTTCTTATTCCGTTCATTAGCTACGATAGGTTCCACTTTCTTATAGAGTGCATACATCATTATAGCGAGACTGTTGATACAAGACCATTTCTAGTTTAGGTCACTATTCTTTTGTTGAAGCCTGCTTCCTTATTTCCTCAACTAGTCTTTCGTTGTAGTACTTGGGGAAGAACTTCTAGCTCTTATAAAGATGAGACCTTATTACATTGTATATCCCACGGTATTTCTGATTTTCTTGCTCGCCTATCATTATCCTTAGTTACTTACCTCCATGCCCTTGTGCTTGTAGGGTTTCTTCTGAATTGAAATTTCAGTTGTCTCCATTATGACACTCTCTATTATTTCCGTAAGAATTATATTGTACCTTCTACTACCCCAACTTCTATCTGAATATATCTCGAGGATTACGATTTTGTATCTAAGAGACCGAATTTCCTATGATGGGTTTCACTAGGCTCTTCCTGAATCAACTACTAACTAGCCATTAGTCCACTCACATATCATTATTTTATGTAACGCCTATTAGGTTATGTCCTTTGTCTTAACTTACCTCTTGTACGGGATCCTTATGTATCAAGTTTTCATTCCCACTTATATATCAATATCGTCGAGTGCAAAACCCTTATTGATTCTCCCCAACAACATGCTTGCATAATGTTCTGGAGTTATATTATACCTGTAGGATATCAATAAATGCAATCTTATTCGTTTCACCTTTTTACCACATTCTTCCTTTACCATTGGATATTTACCTCTTCATCTTTGGCATTTTGTTTCTACATCATCACAGATATTACTCGCCTTGCAGTAACCTTTCTACACCCGGTATAATTCAATTTCGTACACACACGTGTGACACGTGGTATAACTGGCACATTTAGTCCCTTAAGCTTAACTCTGCTCATAGTGCTTGCTTTAGGGAAGCTTCTTCGTGAATGACCTTTAAAGGTTATTCTTCTATTTTTCATTCTATTATTGTCGAAACACTATCTTTGAAACAATGTCGACTATTACCAATTCCTTTGATCCCTAATTCATGTTCGATTTTTTTTTCTTGTTGATTATCCCATACTAATTTCTATTACTTGGGGGTCTAACTTTTCCTTATGGTAATCACGTATGAGTCACCAACTCATTTCTCGAAATGAGGGTATGGCTTACACTTTTGTATTGTCTCAAGGCCTGTCTCCTCTCATTTTTTTTCCTTCACTTGACTATAGACTTTATCATTATACCATATTCGGATTTACCGCTGTCACTCATTTATCACCTATTACTCATAATGTTTTATTTTCTCTCTTCTTATTCTCATGCTAATATCTCGGTCTATCGCCCTATTATAATGACTTCAACATGATGTTCTTTCACATTTAGCTCCCCCCTGCTTCATATCACAGGCCATACTTGCCGAGCACCAATGTAAGTTCGATTCTATATGGGTGATTGTTGACAGACTTACAAAATCAGCCCATTTTCTGCCCGTTAACACTACATATTCCGCAGAGGATTATGAAAGGCTTTACCTTAAGGAGATAGTACGATGGTGTCTTTATATCTACTACCTTGGATAGAGGAACTCAGTTTACAACTAATTTCTGGAGGTCTTCCAAAGAGGATTGGGGACTCATGTAGGTCTTAGTACAACATTTAATCCCCAGACAGACGGTCAAGCTGAGTGCACTATTAAGACACTTGAGGATATGTTACGGGCTTGTGTGATAGACGTCAAGGGTAGCTGGGATAATCATCTTCCTTTTATTGAGTTCGGGTATAATAATATCTATAATTCAAGTATTCAGATAGCTCCATGTATAGTTGTTTACGGATGGAAGTGTAGGTCGCCTATCGGATGATTCGATGTTGAGGAAACAAAGTTAGTGTAGGAAATCGAGAAGATTAAGCTTATACTGTAAAAGGCTATTAGCAGCTCAAGCCGTCAGAAGTCTTATGCGAATAATCGACGATGAAACTTGGAGTTCTAGGTTGATTGGGCATTCCTAAAGGTATCACCGATGAAAGGCGTTATGAGGTTTGGAAAGAAAGGAAAAATTAGCCCTCAGTACATTGGACAATATAAGATCATACGCAAGGTAGGCTAGGTAGCATATGAGTTAGAATTACCTTCTGACTTGGAGTCTATACATCCATTGGTTCATGTGTCTATGCTTTGAAAATATACTGGCGATCCTTCCAGGGTTGTATCAGTTGATGATTTTCAAGTCACAGAGCAGCTATCATATTAGGAAACTCGCATTGTTATACTATATAGACAGGTTCAGAGATTAAGGACTAAAGATGTAGTTTCGGTGAAAGTACTATGTTTTCCTGATGTGGATAATCTTCGGGAGAGGGTGATGGAGGAAGATCACAATTCCAGGTATTTTGTGCACCCAGGTTTTACGAAAATTTATCAAGATCTCCGGGATGTTTATTGGTGGAGTGGCATGAAGAGAGGTGTGGAAGACTTTGTATCTAAATGTCCGAATTGTCAGCAGGTGAAGGCCGAGCATCAGAGGCCCGATGGGTTAACTCAGCTTATGGAAATTCCAATGTGGGAATGGCAAATGATCAACATGGATTTAGTTTTAGGGTTACCTCGCACTCAGCGCAAGTTCGACTCGATTTGGGTGATAGTGGATCGACTCACGAAATCACTTCACTTCCTGCCAGCCATGTCCACCGATACTGTAGATCAGTACGCTCAGTTGTATATCAAGGAAATAGTCAGCCTTCATGGTACTCCAGTTTCTATTATCTCAGATCGAGGAACCCAGTTCACAGCTAATTTTTGGAGGAAATTTCAGCAAGGTTTGGGTACTAATATAAATCTCAGCACAACTTTCCATCCGCAGACTGATGGTCAAGCAGAGTGGACTATCCTGACGCTTGAAGATATATTACGGGCATGTGTGTTGGACTTGAAGGGTAGTTGGGATGATAATTTACCGCTTATCGAGTTTGCTTACAATAACAGCTTTCACGCCAGTATTCAGATGGCTCCATTTGAGGCATTATACGGAAGAAGGTGTAGATCTATGATTGGGTAGTTCGAGGTTGGTGAAGTAGAATTGTTAGGGACAGATCTTATGCACCAGGCATTGGAAAATTCAGAGTCATTCAAGAGAGGATGAATACCGCTCAGAGCCGTCAAAAATCCTATGCGGACGTTCGTCGAAGAGAATTGGAATTCCAAGTAGATAATTGGGTATACTTGAAGGTATCTCCAATGAAGGGAGTGATGCGGTTTGGGAAAAAAGGGAAATTGAGCCCAAGGTATGTCGGGCCATATCGAATTGCTTAAAGGATAAGACAAGTGGCTTATAGGTTGGAATTAACCCCTGAATTGTCATTAGTGCACCCGGTGTTCCACGTGTCTATGTTGAAGAAAGTGGTTAGAGATCCATCAACCATCGTGCCAGTTGAGACTATTGAGGTTAATGAAAAGTTATCGTATGAAGAGTTTTCGGTGGCTATTCTTGATAGAAAAGTTCGTAGGTT
The DNA here is from genome assembly GCA_005239505.1 of Nicotiana paniculata. NCBI lineage: Eukaryota > Viridiplantae > Streptophyta > Magnoliopsida > Solanales > Solanaceae > Nicotiana > Nicotiana paniculata. Next base: position 120,710 of record ML347405.1, read on the forward strand.
GAGGAATAAAAGAATTTCTTCGGTTAAAGTATTGTGGCGAAGTCAGCACGTTAAGGAAGCCACGTGGGAAGCGGAAAATGAGATGAAAGAAAAATATCCCCATCTGTTTGGATAAGTCTAGTAGTGGTTGTCAGAACTGTCATCTCTAAGCAAGTTGTATTTTATGTTCAGTTTTGTGCAAAGGCACCCCATCTTCCCTTAATTGCATTGTTGTTGTAATTTCCCAACGTGTGCAAAAAGAAAAAAAGAAAAACTTAGCCCGCTGTTACTATTTGGGTAGTGTGCAACCCTTGAAGTAAATGAATGTTTTGTGGAACGTATGTGTTAGGTAAGTGATTAATATTAGTGTAGGTTGGTAATGATTAATTGAAATGAATATGGTATATTGACGTTCTTGGGTTGTATGGGACTCATTAAAATGACCAAGTTATGTGCAAGAATGTGAATCATGTGCAAATTTGTGGCATAAGAAGAAAGAGCTATGTGTAGTTGAAAAAATGATTGAATATTTGCAAATTGTTGAGGTAGCAACGTTATGGTGAGTTATTGGGTGATTAAAACTGTGTAATGATGCTTGGAAATGTGTTTCGGGGGCTCTCTGATAGGTAGGTAGGTCTAATTACAAAGGGAACTCCGGCGACATTTTTTTGAAATATTGGAGTTAGTGAAAATCTTGAAGTTTGCATATCATGCTTTCAAAACTAATTGATTTCAAAAATACTCATTCGAGGACGAATGATTTTTAAGGGGGGGGGGGGAGGATTTAAACACCCCTAAAATTTTCTTGTTTAAAATAATGCCTGAATGAGTCCCCGAGTTTTTTTATTGTGGAAATTTTTAAAATGGACCTATTTGCGTAAAAAGTACCCCGAAATTCGAAAGATGAATTTTCTAAAAATTCGGGCGTTATACAACGCACTATGCCATCGCATAATGTGTATGCGGACCGCATAATGGTCGCATACATGGGCAGAATGCGATCGCATGTTGATTCTGCGGACCGCATAATTGTCGCATTCTTGCCCATTGATTTTGGTGAGGGAGGTTATGCGACGCACTATGAAATCGCATAACGTGTATGCGGACCGCATAATGGTCGCATGCTGGCACGATGTGTTTTAAATATTGGCCCATTTTGAGCGCCATTCTGCGAACCGCATGTTAGGAATGCGATCTCATTCCTGACCGCATTCTTGTGTTGTGCTCCTATTTTTCTAATTTGAAACCCAACCCCACTTCATTAAAACATCTTTTATATTTATTTTGAACCATTTTCTAAACAAAATTAGAGAGAAGGGAGAGAGGGCTCTTGAGAGAGAAAGATTCATCTTTATCATTGGATGAAAATTTGGGAAACTCTTGAATATGGCGATGTTGAAAAGGAAAGGGAGAGATTGTGAAACTTGTTGATTTTGGTTGCTTCTTTCCACGTGCATTGATTGATTTGGTTCCATTACTTTTTCTTAGTTTTGTATCGTTTGATTGTACTTGGGATAAAGTTTGTTCATACATGCTAGTACTATACAGTACTAACGGCCCTTTTGTCGGGGGCGCTATATTTTCTTACATGAATGTAGGTGGTTCTATAACAGTTAATTCAGCCCATCGTCAGTAGTGCCTCCTCTCCTTTCCGTCAGCTATTCTGGTGAGCCCCACTTCCTCTCGGGGCCACGTGTGGCTCATGTCGCCTTATTTTGAGTTTATGGTGTCTGTAAGGTATAGCCGGTGCCTTGTTGCCGGAAAGTATTATACAAATCTTTTGTGATCATGGAGGCTCCGTCGACACAATGTGGGTAGTGTACATATGTATTTTGGGTAAGTAATGGTACGGTTCGGAATTGTGATGCACATTGGTAAATGTTGTGTGTATTCTGTAAGTGTATGGTATCATAGGTTGGTAATGATAATAAAGGTAGAAATGAATTCAAGTTGTAAGCTTGTGCTAAGTTATAAATGGCTATTTCACATGAATAATGTATATTGAAATCACGAGGTAACGCGTGGGATAGAAAAGGCAAAGCAGGTTCGCTTGACCGGGTCTATTCGGTTAGGCGCCGTTCTCGTCCCTCGATTTTGGGGCGTGACATTAAGTCTAGGTATCCTCACTTATTTTCTCTTCCAAAGAAAGATCTAACTGAGACATCATCGCCTTAAGGTACGAGTATGGATTCTTGTGTTAATTATTTTCATTAGGCGTGTGAGGTCGTTCTTGTGATTGATGATTGTGGCAATGTGTGGCATTGAATTATTTAATTCTCGATATGTAGGATGGATAGTAGTACTATTAAAAAGGCGACTCTACCAAAATTTATATGGTGCCCGAGAAGTAAAATATTGGAGGATGAAAGTTTCTGGGGGGGGGGGNGTTAAAGATTCATCATAAATTAATCAGCATAGGCTCGGGAATGAGATTATTTTGAGGTTATGCCCATTTATGCTATTTATATCAGGCGCTAAGTTAGTGTCGTAAAGGTTAAAGGGTTAACGAATCAAAGAAAATGAGTTTTGTTGAAGGTTGTCAATTTGGGATATAATACCATCCGAGCCATAATACCTGTTATTTCTGGACTATTTCCATAAAGGTACCCCTTAACCATGATAGTAGGGTACATAAAGTGTGTTAAAACTAAGTTTTATTTTAAGTAATTTGAGATAATTCTTAATTATGTGGGTAATTGGTTAATTATTTATTAACGAGAGACTAACTAGTTAATTAAGAAATTTGTGGGTGATTAATTAAGTCTTTTGGATAAGCCTTAACGTGGAAGCCAAATGGTAACTCCTAAGTCCACATTATAAGGTTGCACATTAAGAGAGATTGTGTCTTGGCAATCATATCGAAGTGGGGCCCACACCACTAAGCCTTAAAAACTTCTCTAATTCACAAATAGAGATGTTTACGTATAAGTAATGGGTGAAGCTTCAGCAAGGATGATGATTTGAAATAGAAACATAATTACTTCAAACATTTCATATGAACACTATGTAACACCATATCAATGTGGGATTTGCGATTCTAAGGGAGTATGGTGCAATCTTTCTCAATAATATCATGTGGATTGTTACCTATTTTGATCTTACCATTAAGTGTTTACTCGTGATTGGTGTGTGTTAGAAGGATGTTCAAGATAATCAATTCAGGTATGTTAAGGCTATCCCTTATTTCTTTTTGGCACGATTCATATGATACAAACAAAACGAGCAAATGCACAACTTTCATAAATGACTCTATTCATAGAATTACTAGGGGTGTCTATGTTCTTGATTTCTTATGTGAATTATCATTATATCTTCTGTTCACGGGTCTTAGAAAAATATGTAGTTGATAATGTTATCCGAAAGGTATATTAGTCTTATAACATTCTGAAAAAATCTTATTAACGTGTTTATTATGCATTTCATTCATTTATAAATTTATATTGACCCATGACAAGATGGTATTATATATGTGTATATTTTATGTATATGGGATATGGGAAAAAGGTTACAACGTCACATACGCACCACCACCTGATCAGCCGATAATGTTGATGATTTTGCCCACAGTTGACGAGATGATATGATGGGATGCCCTCAGAGGCTTGATGATGTTATGTACACCTATACCTATACGTGATACGGATTATATATGCACGTGCATGACATTATAAATGGTTCAGGATTTACAAAGTAATTTAAAATTATAGGTGGAATTCTATGCTCCTTATTCCATATGTCTTTACGTACTGATTTTCATGCTTTTCATACTCGGTACATTATTTTTATTGACGCCCCTACTTCTTGGGGGATGCGTTTCATGTCGACAGGTGCTAGTAGACAAGCTGATTGTCCCCCTTCTTGGGATCCTTGATCAGCGAGAGTTGGTGTCCTCTTTTTGATCCGGAGCTCCTTTGAATTTTAGTACGATTTGCTTGTATACATATATAGGTATGACGGGGCCAGTCCTGTACATTGTACATTTGTACACTCTATTAGAGGTCTATTGACACTTATGCATATTTGTATAGTATGTGGCCTTGTCGGCTTCCAGTTCTGGGTATATAGTTGTCTATAGCAGCCTGATCAGCTCAACCTACCGTATTCCGCATGTGTATGTATTTATGTCTTTTTGACAGGTTTCCCTTACGTATATTATTCTCGTAATTCATCTGGTTATTGAAAAATGTTATCCATATTTATATCTTAGACGCATTTTTAAGGGCGTCCGACGGGTAGAACTTGGGCACTCGTCATCGCCCATCGGTTTAGGTCGTGACAAGAAGACATGTTTAGGCTATGTGATTATTTGGTTGATTTATCTGATTTAACTGTAATTATACATTCATTAAATGTTCTTTATAGTCATATCATATCTCAGTCTCTGTTTATCATCCATAGTTAGGTCACCTGTTATCATTGTTTTCCATATGAAGAGTTGTTGGGCTGAGTGGTATGAGATTGTGAGCCATTGAGACTTGATAGGTCGATGACTGAGATGGGCTATAAAGTCGATGGTCAGGGCGGTTCACAATTTCTTTGATGAAGGCTTTGAGAGTGTTGTTGTGGATCGGCTTGCACGTCGTAGTATGCCATACTGCTTTATTACCATTGTTATTATCGAGATCATATTACATGCCTTAGTAGACCTTATTGGCTTTATGATTGTTGTGGGTCTTCCTGTATACCGCAGCAAGCCTTATAGGCTTTTGATTAGTGCTTGGGTAGGATCCGCACTTCTGGAGTCTGATGTACCAGCAACAGGCACATGTAGAGTGATATATTACATGTGCTTTGATAAGGGGCTTATGAACCATGCACCCGTACACTGCTGAGTGATTTTGTGTGTGCATGATGAAGTGGGCATTTGGGACAGACAACTTGAGTATGTTTGAGGGTGAAATGGAATATCACCGTAAAATCATTCATTTCACATGCATACTTGGAATGTAGGCACATAAATGCATTTATCCTCATGCTAAACGGTATTTTGGCATTCATAATTTGACATGTACATTTGACTTGTAGGCCCAGAGATGCATATTCCTCATGCTAGACAATATAGGATAATTGATGACTTGACATGCATATTGACATGTAGGCATAGAGATGAACTTTCCTCATTCTATCTGGTAATGAAATTTCTTATCTGTTGTTGGAAGTTTGGGAAAAATCATAGTTTTCTGATATACTCATAGTTTGGTAATTCTGGTGAATGATTTGGACTTTACTGTTATACCTGGAAAGCATGTTTACTTTTTCATAATTACGAACAAGCTGAGCATAATATTGTTTGAGTTATTACTTTAACTGCCTTCATTATATTATTACGAGTTGTAATTGGCTATTGGTGTTGGACTCTTACAATTTTTCGAGCTCGTCACCTCTTTCAACTTGAGGTTAGGTTTGTAACTTATTGAGTATATGGGATCGGTTGTACTCATAGTACACTTCTGCACCTTGCGTGAAAATCTTGGCGCTGATGTTGTTGTGAATGTCTGGAGTTGGCATTCAAGATGTACCCACATTCCAGTTACTGCTACCACTTGTTCATTGTAGTTCTACATTCAAGATTCTGTTTAAATACATCAAACAACTGTTGTATCATTTTCCTATGAGCTTTGTAACTCTATGTCTTAAAACTTCATGACTTATACTATCATCCTTGGGTTCTTGTATAATAATTCAGTTATTTCATCATTTATTTCCTGTTAATCTCATTTGGATTGTGTTTATGGGTAATTCGCTTACGTAGAGGGTTGGGTTAGGTTCCATCACGACTAGTTGAATTTTGGGTCGTGACACTGCCGAGTCCAACTAAATGATTAGATTCAAAAATCGAGTCCAAATCGGTACTCAAATCCTTAATACACTTTTTTAAAGTGTCGGCAAAAACTCCAAATTTCATCTCAAAGTTTCGTGTTTGAAGTGTGTAAGTCTATGGCAAAATATAGAAATATAATCATTTCCAAGTAGAAATTATTTACGCACAATATTGTATTAAAAATATCCTCCAAAATTACCCCTTATCGAGCTCCGAACTTTAAATAATGAATTATGAAAAAATCCTCAAAATATAACATGATGTCAGGCAATGTCAGAACTTACAAAAGAATCCCCACTTCTACGAGACTGCATATGCAGCCAAAAGTCTTGCTTTTGCGAGCTTCCTGACCTCAACCTTCCATCAGCTCAACGAAAAATGTGACGCATCTGCGAGGCTGCATGTGTTATCCTATCCTGCGTAGATGTGGGCACCACTGGTAATATCCACCGTCGCATGTGCGAACCAAAGTAATGCTCATGTAGATTTGCATCTACATAACATCCTCGTGTATGCGGCCATCCACAGGGCCACCCCAAAGTGTAGGTGCACACATAACAATCGTAGGTGAATCCCCATACTTGCAAACCAAATACCCCAGGTGCGAAAAACCAGTATCAGAAATGCTCAGCCACTTCAAAATTGTCTCAAACCATCATGAAGTACACCTAGTCCACCCTAGACCCAACCCAAATGTACCCACAAGTCGAAAAATATTCTTTATACTTATCTAAAGACTCATAATACCACTAATCACATCAAAACCATGAATTGGGGGTCAAATCATTCTCATAACGTCTTAAACATTCAAACTTTTCTGAATGCGTAAGAGCCACACATAGATATTCTGGATTCTAACCAAAATTTTCACACAAGTTCTAATCCACTAAATGAACTTATTCAAGTCACTAAACTACAATAGAAATTCAATAACATCGAAGTCAACTCTGGTCAAGCTTACGAACTCTTCGAACCTTCAAATTGCCAAGTTTCGACTAACATAGGTAAAACATTCTTGAAACATTAAAATCCAAATTCGAGCGCAGGAACAAGTCCAAAATCACGCTCCAACCCTATTTGAATCATCAATCACCAATCTAAATTCGTTTACTCAAAAGCCAAATCTCAGTCAACGTTTCCAACTTAAAGCTTCTAAATTGACAATTACTCTATCAAATACGTCCCGAACTACTTAAAAATAAAAAACAACCATACACACAAGTTACAGTACATCATATGAAGTTAGTCAAGACCTCAGACCATTCAAAACGCGTCACAACCTAATTTCGGAGTCGTGATGACACATGTCGTGGGACCAGGCAAGCCTCCCCTTTTAACTAAGCTAAATTCAATTTTCAGTAAAAGTAAAATTTTAAACGAGTTTACTCGTAACACTAAGAATCTGAAATTTAAAAACAATATTTGAAACAAAAATTAAAATCTCCAACCCCGGATCCGATGTCACTAAGTCATGAGCTGCTATATCATAAAATAAATAAATGAAAAAATAGACAACATAGTCTCAAAATAAGAGCAACAGGTGGAATAAGAAATAAAATACGAGTTCGTGATCGCCAGCTGCTACCTCGACAACTCCAATGAAACTCTGACAGCTGCTCAGTATCCATTATCGGGTCCCGGTGTACCTAGATCTGCACACAAGGTGCAGGGGGTAACGTGAGTACACCAACTCAGAAGTAACGAACCCAAACTATGGGCTGAGAGGTAGTGACCGACAGAACCTCAGAATTTACAATAAACATTATACAGAAATTAGACATGCTAACAGTATAGTCTACATGCCATCATAAAAATATATGTATGAAACCAGTGTGGATATACACAAAGTGCTCAAAACCGTCACAGAGCAGTCCACTCAGTACCGTATATGGCTCTTAGGCCCAGGGAAAAGTCCATCCCGGAAAGTACATAATCATTGGTGACTGTAGTCACTCCGTACTGAGGAAAAAGGCCAATGAAGCCCCATGGCGAAAGTCCATCTCCGGAATACAACACTCGTACAAGATCCATGTCCAGGGACGATCCATCCCTCATATAACATCAACTTCGGACACGATCCATGCCTAGGGAAAATCCATCCCTCAACATCAATGCGCTCACTGGTTGTGTAAAGGTTCCAGAGGGGCCAAATACTATTCCTCAATGCCTTTTCCTCTAAATTCGACGTCCGAGTGCTCCAAATATACCAAAAATCAGATATATATCATTATAATATGCCAAGGAACGAAACCCAATCGAAGTTTATCAAAATTACTCAAAAATCCCGAAGTTGGTCAAACCCAACCCCCCGGGCCCACATCTTGGAAATCGATAAAATTACACCACAAAAATCTTCATGCTCTCACGAGTCTATGCATACCCAGAACAGTGAAATTGGAGTCCAAATGACCCTTCAAATGCACACTTTAAGGTCTCTAAATCACAAGCCCTAATTACCTATTTTTAGCACTATTTTTCCCTTATTTTCGCCATTAATTAGACCTTTAATCACATATAAACGGGTTTTAAGTCAACAATCCTTACCTCAATTAAGAGCTATCGATTTCCCTCTTCAATAACCCTTCAAAAGCTTCAAACCCGAATAAGAATGGTGAAAGAATGACCAAAATTCGCTAAGGGTTTATATTATAAGTTCAGCCCAGCGATGACCGCACCTGTGGTCCTTTTTCGCACGTGCGGACTTGCACCTGCGGTCCCAGGTGCGCACCTGCGGACTCGCACCTGCGGTCCCAGGCGTGCACCTGCAAGAATTCTCTTAAAGGGCCATTTGCGAACCTACGACATATCCTCCGCACCTGCGACTCCGCAGGTGCGGCCCCACGTCCGTATCTACAACCTTTGCTGACCCATAAAATTTCCGCATCTCCGGATCATTGTCCACTTCTGCTAGCTCGCACCTGCGGTTCCCTATCCGCAGGTGCGGAAACACCAGAAAGCTTCACACCCGCAACTCCAAAATGCCAAAAATAATGTTGTTACCCATCCGAAGTCATCTCGAGGCCCTCGGGACCCCAACCAAAAATAAAAACAATTCATAAATGATAATCCGGGGTTAGTCGAACTCTCGGAAAACAAAAAATAGCATCGAAACACCAAATCAATGCATGATTCAAGCCTAAAGATATTCAAACTTTCGAAATTCACAAACAATGCCGAAACTAACCAAACCTCGTCTGAATGATATGAAAATTTTCACACATATCCAAAATGATTACGAACCTTTTCCAACTTCTGGAATTCCATTCCGACCCCGATAGCCTATTTTCTACTGCCGACCGGAAATCGCCAAAAACTAACTTTCGCCAATTCAAGCCTAATTCTACACCGGACCTCAAAACTACATTCCGAACACACTCCTAAGTCCAAAATCACCTAACAAAGCTTTATGAGCCATAAAATTTGCATTCCGAGGTCGTTTACCTATAAGTCAACTCCCGGTTGACTTTTCCAACTATTGAGCTTATTTAAGAGGCTAAGTGCCTTAATTCTCACCATGACCACTATGAACCCGATTCATCCAACCCAACGCCACATAAAAGAGATGAACTACACAAGTAATGAAGCCGAAATGGGGGAAACGGTTTAAACTCTCGAAACAACCAGTCGGGTCGTTACATTCTCCACTCTTAAACAAACGTTCATCCTCGAACGTGCCAAGAGTTGTTCCAAAAGCCATCAAACCGCCAAATAACCTTATCGTGAGCATACCGGGGGTGACCCCACATCACCCTACTGCGCATTGATCTAATAACACAACACATTCGAATTCCACGTCAAAACTCATCTACAAGATTATAATACGCCTCCACACACCGTATATACCTGAACATGTTGTACCCAACAAGAGTCATAACTTAAGACTATGTCACATGGTATATCACATATCTCTAACACTCCTAATGATAAGCTCAAATCACAACAGACGCCCAAGCCACCCAAATGCCGGTAATAACCCTACATCGAACTAAGAGCCATTATAAAACCTCAAATATAGCCAACATAAGAAATGACACCAACAACGAGAATCGTCTCTCATTATTAACGAGTAACACCACAATTACACCATAAAAATCATCATCCTCCCACGAGTCTATACATACCAAAACACAGAAATTGGAGTCCAAATGACCTCTCAAATTTCCATTTTAAGGTGTCTAAATCACAAGCCCTAGTTACCTATTTTTAGCACTGTTTTTCCCAAATTTTCGCCATCAATCAGACCTTTAATCACATATAAACGAGTTTTAAGTCCAAAATCCTGACCTCAATGAAGAATTACCGATTTGCACCTGCATACTCGCACCTGCGGTCCCAGGTGCGCACCTGCGACAATTTACTTAAAGGGCCATTTCTGCACCTGCGACATATCCTCCGCAACTGCGACTCCACGGTTTCGACCCCACGTCCGCATATGCGACTTTTGCTGACCCAGCCAATTTCTGCATCTGCGGATCCTTGTCCACTTCTGCGGGCTCGCACCTGCGGTTTCCTATTTGCAGGTGCGAAAACCCTAGAAAGCTTCCCACCATCAACTCCAAATGCAAAAAATAATGTCGTTACCCATCCTAACTCAACCCGAGGCCCTCGGGACCCCAACCAAAAATAAAAACAAGTCATAAATGATCACCCGGACTTAGTCAAACTCTCGGAATACCCCAAATAACATTGAAACACCAAATCAACCCATGATTCAAGCCTAAAGATATTCAAACTTCCGAAATTCACCAACGATGCCGAAACTAACCAAACCTCGTTCGAATGATATGAAAATTTCCACACATATCCAAAATGACATTACGAACTTGTTCCAACTTTAGGAATTCCATTCCGACCCCGATAGCCTATTTTCCACTGCCGACCGCAAATCGCCAAAAACTAACTATCACCAATTCAAGCCTAATTCTACACCGAACCTCAAAAATACATTCTGAACACACTCCTAAGTACCAAATAACCTAACGAAGCTATCCGAGCCATAAAATCTGCAGTCTGAGGTTGTTTACCTATAGGTCAACACCCGGTTGACTTTTCCAACTATTGAGCTCATTTAAGAGGGTAAGTGTTGGTAGATTTCCCAATGCACACGCAAGTGTACGTGGTCGACAAGTAATATAGGATTTTAAGTC
>MDKI01276473.1:0-11230 GCA_005239505.1 Nicotiana paniculata
CCGCCGTATACCACCACAACCTACGACGGACCACCACCAAATCATCCTAAATTCACACCAGACCTTCCTCTCCTCCCCCTCAATCCTACCTACTATTGTTTTCCCCAGAAAATATCCCATCCCAACAAATTCCAGATCTAAAAACGAACAAAAAACCTAAATATCATCTTGGACGACTTTCAAGCCCGTGTGGCTCAAACCTACATGAGCCGATTTCTCTTGATATGAGCAATCTATTCGTGTTAGTTTGAGTCATTTTCAAACTCGCCGGAGTCCGGTCAAGTTCTGGCCAAGTCAACAACTGACTGGCCAATCTTTTCCGGCCAAAATCGGTACCCTCTTTTACTCTATTTTCTTGTTTGTTTGTTGTTCTGAGATTAGTATTTAGGTTTAATTTCAGATTTTTATCAAGTCTGAGTTAAGCATATGCGTTAGCTTAGATCTTTTTAATTCCCTTGTTGTTTTCTATTTTGAAATAGTCATTTATTTTCTGACATATAGTAATCAATTGATTTCGATTATAGAAAATCATGCATGTTTAGGGTTATTTGAGTTCTGAAGTAGTCGCTTAGGATTAATTGTCGACTCATATTCATTAATTATTTCTGATTGATTAGTTAATCATGTGCGTATAGGATTATTTGAATTCTTTTGGTTAGGTTTCATACCCTTCTTCATCTTGTCTCTTTCTGTATTTTCTGTCTTGAATTAGTCGTTTAGGCTTAAAATTTTGATTCATGTTAATTAGTTGTTTTCTGGCTGTTAATTAGTCATATGTGTTTAGGAGTGAATGAATCATTATTAGGTAGTTAAATGCTTTGGCCTAGGTTTTCATATTGATTTCAACTTCCTCACTGATTTTTGTTAATTAAGAAGTTTAATTTTTTAGATAATTTCAGTCAACTTCATGGCATTTATTAGCTTCATAGTAATTAGGTTGGACTGTTTGAGTTACCTGATTCAAGAACTCAGTAATGGGTTGGTCCTTGACAATGGAGGACTCATTAGTTTAGGCCCAAACTAGTCAGCCATGTGACCCAAGCCCTTAAAGGATAAGGGGTAAATACAAGGGTTGTACATGGTAGTTAGGAATTATAATTAAGGAATAATATCTGTAACTACTTAGGAAGCTTCTAGAATATAGATAAAGGGCCAAAATAAAATAAGGAAAAACCAAATTAAATCAGATTTCTGGGTAAAAAATGAATGAAAATTAGAAGAAACTTCTAGATGGGTACAGCTGTCCCAATATTGTTAGGAAAGATGCTGAAATTTGGATAAAAGGACAGTTGTACCAAAATCTGTTACAAAAAAGATGTTGTACTATTAAGCATCTCAGAATTTAGGGTAGAATATTCTCTTAATATGCTTATCATAAACAACCTATAAATAGATAGTCCCTCACATACACAATAGACTGGAGATAGACTGAAATATTTTGAATATACTCTGAAAATACACTCTACACACAAAAAAAATCATCTGAAATCAGTACCTTCATCCTCAAAAAATAGGTCTAAAACATCATCATTCAGATTTTCTCAAAAGGAAAAGATTTCTCATACACAAGAGAGAAACTTATGAAACTCAAAATGTCTTTCTCATTGTATACTGATTTTAAAACTAAAAATTTCTGAAAACATGAGAAATCTTCTTTCATTCAGCAAAAAGTTTGGTTTTAGAGTCTCATTTTGGTCTGCGGTTTTTAGTGTTGGGATTTCTGGGCTGAAGGTTGGAGTTATTATCTCTGTTCTTGTTGTTGTCATACTGTGGCTGTTGTTGCTGTGTTTGGGCTTCAAATTTTCTCTATTTCGACCTTTATTTGGTCTCTTTGCTCTGCTGTCTTCTCTACTCTTCGGTATGTAATCACTCTTATATTGAATGGAATTTTTGGCCTAAATCCTTGTTTAAATCTCTGTATCCGTTTGTTAGTGGATTTCAGTTACATGCATCCATGTCTGTTTCTATCTCCCCTTTTAGATTAGTTGTTTCAATTGTTTATGCCATAGTCTTGTTTGAACGAGCATGTTTTTTAGCTAGATCTAATCAGAATCTTTTCTCTCATAGTCTTTAACATTATCCTTAGTGGTAACATCTTTTCCCGTAAGGTATTTTCTTGAAAGATAATATTTCAGGCTGAGGCATTCCTGAGGATGTAAATCTAACCATCAGTTGGTCAGATTTACTCCAGAAAAGAGCACATCTGTTGAACTTTGACACAAGAGGTCGAAGTATGTTGGTCTTGTGGCTGAAGTAGTATATACTTCTGCGGTTGATTGAGGCTAGATGAGATAAATGTTGTAATAGCTAAAGTTATTAGGAACATTTAGTTTAAGCTATTCATCACTATTTTGATTAAATGTAGTTTAAATTTGATTAATCATGTAATGTCGTGTTTGTTTGCAAATCTATTTGTAAGATGATGATTAGCCAAAATTTTCCTACCCCTCTAATACTGTTTGAATTCGATTATTGTAATTAATAGCTATGGGTTGGACTATTCCTGAAAATTCAATATGTGGTAGACCATCTGTAAGTTGGAGATGGGGCATGTTCTTTTCAGATTCTCTAAATGGGGATAACATGAGGTGGGTCAGACTTGTAGATCGGACCAATTGGGAATTGAATGAACAAGTCTGGACCCTGGGCATCTGGTCCTGGGGTGTAAAACCCAATAACTTGATCCTATACCCATCTTCGAAATTAATGTAGCCATGATTTAACTTAGAGCGTTAGAAACCCTATTAGTATCATTAACTTAAACTTGAGTGAAATAACCTCCTTATGTGATTTTCATTCTCGCATGAATTAAATTGGAGTTGGACAATATATGTTGTGCGTCTTCTTCTTTCTGAAGCATAATCACGACTGGCCCAGCCCATTTAGAGTGTGACTGGGCCAGATTTGTAAAAGTACTTAGTCGGACCACTTCCTTCATTTAGGTCCATAACTATTAGTTGTTAGATTACCCTAAATAGCTAAAATACCTTGTATTCCAAAATGGTTCCTAGGTTCTTACACTTTCCTTAAGATCATTTAAGAAGACAACTTCCAATAATAATCAAAACACATTAGGCCCTTTTAGTTAGTTAGGGTCACAATTGCTTAATTGACATACTTAAGATTTTCCAAAAATTTAAAATCAAATTATACGTTCGCGTAACTTTGAATGGAATAATCTTTTTTTAATAACAAATATTTTTAAATTGTGTAAACACGTGACACAAATATGTTTTCAAAAATGAACTTTCGTAGAGATACCTTAGGAGTGGATTTTAAATTATTACCGTGGCGTGATCTCGATTTTTAAATAAAACCAAAATATGCGCTTGCGCGACTTTGACTTTTTTTAAAAGGAATCAAAATTCATGAATTATGTACACGTCCGCGTGACATGATTTTTGACACGTCCAATTTTCACGGGTTTACGCATATGTAACCCGTCTTAAGATAACTCTTTAAATACAATTGAACAATAAAAGCGGTAAAAATATAAAATGCACATATGTATCAAGATCAGTAATTAAACAATTTAGGCCAAGTTTAATCGTTAAGCTACCGTGCTAGAACCACGAAATTCGAAGTGCCTAACATCTTCTCCCGGATTAATAGAATTCCTTACCCGGATTTCTAGTTCGCAGACATTTTTAAATAAAGTCAAAAAATTTCCTCGGTTTGGGATTTCAATAAATAAATAGTGTCCCGGAACATTGTACAAAATCCAGGTAGCGACTCTGAAAATCGATAAATCCCAAAATCGATTATGTCACTTAAATTGGAAAAACTCCATTATCCCACCCCTATCGGTAAAAAAAAGTAGGTGTGACAGCTCTGGCGACTCTGCTGGGGATCGAACCCAGAATCTCTAGTTCAGGGTTCAAGAATTTGAGCTTTAATATGATTTTGCTTGGTTTGTTTAATTTGTTGATATTTCTGTCCTTCTGTGCCTAATGTGCTAAATGTCATTTATTTACCGCTTTGATATTTATTTGAACTGTATTTAAACTGTCTTCTTACGCATCCCTCCTGAGTCTTCTAAAAATTGGTGCACACATTCCCGTGGCCCGCTTTTCTATTAGAGGTCATACCAAGTAAGAACGGGGATGGATCAGCCACTAGGCCGAATAGCCTTTCGTGCTACCGGTACGTCGCTCCCACCTCGGCTCGAGTTGTCTGCTCGGGTAAGCCAGGTCTAGAAGAAAGCCCCAGGTTTAAACCTAGAATGACAAAACCTCATGCCGGATCCCTAGTAGGAACACTTATTTGCATCATGTGAATTTTTGACTTAGGGGACTCAACACGGGGGTTGGGTCCATCCAGGACAGGTAAACCCAAAATGAAAGACCATCCTGATGCATTTTACCTGCTATGTGTCTCGGCTTGTTTGTTGACCGGCTAGTGGAAGAAATAACAGGAAAAAAAACCAAGAGTAAGGGAGGATAGAAAATTTACCCAGTTTGAAAAAACCTGATATTTGAAAAATACCTTGAAACTCTGGAAAAAAAAGAAGAAAAAGGATTTCAAAATAAGTCAACATCATATTTTTCAAATTGTGTCAAAACCGAGCGAACACGTGGGTTTGATTCTCACCGGATGTGAGATACGTAGGCAAACCTTATCGGTGCCACCACAGTTTTCAAAAATAAACAAAAATAAGTCCATTAGTCAAAATAAAACCGACTCAGCTTCGGTTAAGTCTTGTACCGTTCTTGCCAGAATAGCCTTAGAGAATTTTTACATTATCGAAGGGCTATTTTCGTTAAATAACGGACGTGTCTGTCACTTTTCCTGGAAAATTACCCTGCTTCGGCCCCAAAACTTTATTCAAGAAGTAAGAAGGGGCCACGTTTGCAAAAATGGCCATCTTGGTCAATATTGCGCAAATAGCCTTTTTCGGGAGAGGTGTCTTTTGAAAACTAAAATTGGTCTTTGTAAAAAGAATTTGCAATCCTGACCTTACCTGTCCACATGTGCAAAATGAGTACTGTCCAGAATTCGCAACTAAATATCATAGAGGAAGCTCCCCTACAACTCCGAATGTGGTGGCATGATCTAGACGAGGAGGGTAAGAATGGGTAAGTGAGCAATTGGGGGCTCTCATTGACATCATGAAGGTTAAACCAAGAAATGACTTAATCAAGGCTTTAGTAACCTTCTGGGATCCAGTTCATAATATATTCTGTTTCTCAGATTTCGAGCTCACTCCTACCCTGGAAGAAATAGCAGGGTATACGGTTTTTGGATGGAATTTAAGGAACCAACAACTCATCTTCCCGAGGCCCATGTCAGTGCGCCGTTTCTTTGATTTCCTATCCATCGGCAAACAACTCAGAAAGAGTCGGGTGGTTGATGGTTGTTGCTCGTTCTTTTTCATGTACTCTAGATATGTCTTTCCAGACGGGTTCGAAACACATCAAAAGGGGCTAAACAACAAACAAGACAAGGATACCTGGAGAATTCACCGCCGAATAGCCTTCATAGTGGCGTTCCTGGGTGTAATGGTTTTTGCAAATTCAAAAGGGACCATTGATGTTTGAGTGGCTAGAATTTCCCAAGTCTTGACTGAGAAAAAGAATCACACTTTAGCCTCGCTCATACTGTCTGATATTTATCGAGATTTGGCGCAGTGCAAGTCGGGGGAAACATTCTTCGAAGGTTGCAACATTATTCTTCAAATGTGGCTAATAGAACACCTTCGTCATCACCCAAAATTCATGAGCTATGGTACTAACAAAACCAATTTCATCGAAAGTTATGAAGAAAGAGTAAAATATTACAATTCCCCGGAGGGAGTTGAAGCTTGGATTGACTATCTGAGAAATTCACGGGCAAATCAGATAGAATGGACCCTAGGATGGCTGCTTGTCGGAGAGGTCATACACTTGTCGGCTACAAGAAATCATTTGCTGTTAATGGGCCTGAAAAGTGTCCAACCCTATGCACCCCAAGGGGTCTTGAGGCAGC
The DNA here is from genome assembly GCA_005239505.1 of Nicotiana paniculata. Classification (NCBI taxonomy): domain Eukaryota; kingdom Viridiplantae; phylum Streptophyta; class Magnoliopsida; order Solanales; family Solanaceae; genus Nicotiana; species Nicotiana paniculata. The sequence continues at coordinate 5,965 of MDKI01276473.1, forward strand.
TGGGTCGGTATCAAATAGTACCGGAGGATGAAGACTTGAGTACCCAGGTTATTGAATTGCACCCTGAAGCTCCATTACCTGAATCCTTGATTCAACAAAATTGGAATGTGTGTCGGTATTTGAAAGAAGATACTCAAGTGCCTGACCTTGCCAAAGGTAAAGTAGATCCGGGTTATGCAGCGTGGTTTGAAAAAAGAAATTGCATTAATGAAGAACCAGAACCCGAGCCGGAAATGCCTTCTAAAAGGCCTCATGTTCAAGCTTTCGAGGATAAGATTAAAGAAAGGTTAGCTTGGGGAGAAAAGGAAAGGGAGTATCAGGCCACCATCCATGCTCTGAAAGAGAAATTGAGGAACCTTGAATTTGACAATGGGTTACAAGCACAGGTAGTTTAAGGCGAAAAAAGACAATTAACCCGAGAGAACGAGGCGCTCCGTGCCCTACTCCAGAGTTTGAAAATAGCCGCTGAAACACCGGTGAGAAGTGAAAGGGATGAAAAAGTCATCAGCAACCTGAGGATGAAGGTTCATGAGTATGCGTTTGATTTGAATAAAGCTGAAAAGGACCTGCTAGATGCCCAAACCAAGTTAGCAAACGAGGCAGAAGAACAGGCTCATCATTTGAGGCAAAAATATGGCAAAGAAATTGCAATCTTAAAGGAAAAATTATTTTCCATAGGAAATGAAATGGTCCAACAGACCAAAGATTTTAAAACAGAAAGGGAGCACTGTTATGCACAAATTTGCCAATTGGAAGGAACAGTGCAACAACTACAGGACCAAAAAAATGCAAATGCCCAAGTGTTGGAAGCTCGAGCACAACAAATAGGGCGCCTGCTTCAGGAGAAAGGGTTCATCAGGAACAGGATCAAATAAATAGCTGACTACGTTGTGCAGAAATGTCACGAATGAGAGAGCATGACTACCTCCATGTTTTTTTGCCTCTATGATGACTTTCGTCCACCAGGTGATGGGTGATTTGGACCTAATTCAGGGAGACATTGCGCATAGTCCTGCACAGAGACCAGCCAATGCATCACAGGCCCCGAGAAGACAAGCAGACGCCCTCATTTACTTTTGATGATTTAGTTTTCGAGTCTGTATTTTATTGCTTTCTAGAAAGTTAAGTTGTTTGTTGTCTGTACTGTTTCTTTTTATGGTTGTCAGTACTTTAAATTACTTGTAATGAAAAACAAAAAGAGTTATCTTTAGTAATGAAATGAAAATTGCACTTTGTTACTCTATATCTATTTCTTGAACTACGTGATGATCTGATTCATGCGGCGTCATGATATGTAGGCAATACACATAGGATTCGATCATAGCCCTAAAAGAAAATAATCAAGAAAGAAAAGAGTGAAACATTAAAGCCGGAATGAAACACATAGCCGTTGCAAACATTTTAGAAAATGTTTGACTGCTTAGGTGCATTGCATCCCAACGTGTGATTCCCTATATGTTAATATTTCAAACTAACCCGTTTGTTGTCTACTCTCAAAAGGTTCTTACTTTTAAGGTGGTTGGTTTTTGCGGTGGTATTCTGGCGACACACTATTATTTTACAAGGACCAAAGGAAGCGTTGCAATGGCATCTGAAAGTCATCTGTCTATTGTCGAACCTGAGGATAGCCCCGCATCGGTTATCCCACAAGTCAGAATCAGCAGTTGTCGAAGAGAATAGGAGGCTGAGATGTCGCATGTTAGAAATGTGGGATGCTTGGTCTAATGGAATGGAGCCGCCTAGTGCTATCCCCGGTTTCCCTAAATTAATCCCAAGAACAGGAGGGACCACTAATGTTCCAACTTCAGCATCTAAACCGTTCATACCATTTGGGTTCCCTACTATGATATCAAACTTCACGGGAATGCCTTCTGAGGTCCGCCCCCAGGCACCGTCTTATGGAATACCATCTGTTTTATTCATCGTGCCGCCAGTTGCCGGTATGGCGCAACCAACATTGCCACAACAGAGCTTTGAGCCATCAAATTTCACTTTTCAAGCTCCCCAGTTCCAACTGGATACTACCCGAGTCACTCCGAACTCTTATCCGCAGAATCCACAATCTGAATCTCCTATGGAACAGGAGAGAATCTTGAAAAATCTCAAACAAGAGGAGATGACGCGAAAAATGAGAAGTCTTGAGCAAATCTTGAAAAACATACAGGACTTGAGTGGCCAAAAGAGCGTATCTTACGCCGATCTATGCATGTTTCCTCATGTGCATCTGCCCGTGGGTTTCAAAACACCAAAATTTGAAAAGTATGATGGGCATGTAGACCCGATCGCCCATTTGAAATGATACTGCAATCAATTGAGAGGGGCAGGGGGAAAAGAAGACTTATTGATGACATACTTTGGAGAAAGCCTTGCTGGAATCGTCTCGGAATGGTATATCGATCAAGACATCTCCCGTTGGCACATATGGGATGATCTAGCTCGGGACTTTGTGAGACAATTTCAATACAACGTGGACATAGCTCCAAACAGAAATTCTCACAAAGAAAGATTCTGAAAGCTTTCGAGAATACGCCATCAAATGGCGTGAACAGGTATCCAGAGTAAAACCTCTTATGGATGAGACCGAAATGGTCAGTGTTTTCCTGCAGGCCCAAGAGGCCGATTACTTTCAAAATATGATGTCTGCTATGGGCAAACCTTTCGCGGAGGCCATAAAAATTGGTGAAATGGTAGAAAATGGCTTAAAATCGGGTCGTATCTTGAGTCAATCAGCCCTGAGAGCCACCTCCCAATCCATTCAGAGCGGCTCGGGAGGCCTAACAAGCAGGAAGAAGAAAGAAGAGGGAGCCATGATGACATCAAGACTAAGAAGCTCTCGACGACCTCGGGACTATCCATACCCATCTCCCAGAGCTTCACAACATTATTTCCCTCACCAAGACGTAGCATATGCTATGCCTCCCCATCCCTACGCAGTAATGAATGCTCAGCCATACACACGGCCACACTAACAATACAATCAGAACCGGGCTCCACTTCCCAGAAATAACCATCATAACCAAGCTCCATATAATCCACGTCCTCCCCAGAACAACTACCAATATAATACCCATCCCCGTGAACCACCCAGAAGAACCAACTTCACGCCCATTGGTGAGTCATACTCTAGCCCCTTTCCAAAATTGGTTCAGATGGGTCTTTTGCAGCCCATGCCTCCAAACAGGCAGAATCCGGAATCTCCATCATACAGGCTAGGTACCAGGTGTGCCTATCATTCTGGGGTGGAAGGGCATGATACTGAGGACTGTTGGACTCTCAAAAGTGCAGTTGAAAACCTAATTGAACATAAAAAGGCAGTGTTGAGGGACGAGGAAGTCCCCAATGTAACAAACAATCCATTGCCATCCCACAACAACGGGCCCGTCATCAGAATGATGTGCGGGGGAAAGGAATTTGATCATGCATTGAAATCCATCATTGCCAATCGCAGACATAGAAAAGAAATCTAAAACGGTGGAAAAACCAGTCAGGGATGAAAATAAAACAAAGCCTACCACCCATAATGAATAAAAGTCTAGGGAAGTAGAGAGAGAGGTACCACCAACCAAAGAATCCGTCCTTTCGTCCCAAGAGCTCTCAGAAACAGGCAGCTCATGTTGATCCCTCCAAAGAGGTTGGAGATAAGATCAAATTTTCCAAGAATATATGTACCAAAGGGGGCGTATATGGCGAAAGGGTCAGTCATCTCACCAAAACTGGATGAGCCTTTGATCATCAGTCGCAGGCCACAAATTCCAATAAAGATACTACTGCCATCCCCTGGAACTATAATCAGGCACTGGTCACCTATAAAGGGAAGGAAGTCAGAGGGGAAGTGAATGAAACAAACCCATCTGGGAATTATCATGACCTAGAAGAGTTGAACAAAGCCAAACAACAACGTTTCCCCCTCAAACGGCCTGTTACTGCTGAAGAAGCCGAGGAATTTTTCCAAAAGATGAAAACCTCGGAGTATGCTGTGATTGATGAACTCAGAAAGGCTCCTGCACAGGTTTCACTCTTGTCTCTGTTGTTGAGCTCAAGCGAGCACCAAAAAGTACTTCTAAAGATGTTAAATGAGACGTATGTGCCGATCGAGACTATGGTTGAACAACTGAAAAGAATGGCAGAGCGGTTCTTTGAAGCTAACAGAATCTCTTTTAGCCGAAATGACTTACCTCCCGAAGGAGATGTCCATAACAAGGCTTTGCACTTAACAGTCAAGTGTGAGGGTTATTATGTAAAAAGGATCATGCTGGACGGCGGATCCGGGTAGATATTTGCCCTCTGTCAACATTGCAAAGAATGGAAATTGGGACTGAAAGGATCATGCCAAATCATGTTTGTGTCCGGGCTTTCGGCGGCATCAAAAGGGATACTATAGGAGAAATTGATTTAATCCTAACCATTGGCCCTATGGATTTCGAAATAACGTTCCAAGTTCTGGACATGGACACTTCATATAAATTTTTACTAGGAAGGCCATGGATCCATGCTGCGGGAGCCGTACCCTCTACCCTCCATCAAATGGTCAGAACCAAGAGATAGTTGTCCATGGAGAAGATGAACAATCAATCTACAGGGACCCGTCGGTCCCCTGTCTTGAGGCAATAAAAGTAAGTGAACACATTGCTTACCAGGCTTTCGAAATTGTGCTTGCTGATCAGTGCGAGGAAGGAACTCCATGCCCTCAACCCTGTTTGTTGAGCGCATCAATCATGGTCGCCGGTGAAATGATCAAACACGGATACAAGACCGGGAAAGGGATTGGGGCATCTTTACAGGGCATCACATAACCCATTACGTTGCTTGGCAACAAGAAATTCTTTGGCATAGGTTTTCAAGTTACCAACGCCGATGATGAATGGGCTGAAAAACGTAAGAGAGATGGGTGGGTTTTGCCTCTGCCAATTCCACACCTTGCCAAATCATTTTGTAAGCCAAAGTACATAGAAGAGGAAGAAGAGATCTTTACGGCCGAGGAAATTGAGGATATCTATGAGGCAAATGCTCTATGAAGACCACATGGTGCAGCCGGATGAAGGCTCGAGCACCGTTGAGGTGCAATACATGGGACCAAATGCCAAATTGCAAAATTGGGAAGCTACTCCCTTCCCAGTCAGGCGGGAATCTCGGTAGTCCATGTTTTTCCATCCTTTCTACACTTCGAGTTATTTCAGGGTGTAACTCGAGTGTTTTTAATTTTACTATCTGTTGGTTGATTTCCCAATGCACACGCAAGTGTACGTGGTCGACAAGTAATATAGGA
>ML347408.1:0-17721 GCA_005239505.1 Nicotiana paniculata
TGTCACTTTAAGTGGAAAAACTCCCATACTCCTTTGGGGCGTGTAAAGAGGGAGGTGTGACAGGTCGCATTGAACATATCTGGCTAACTATTTCCTATTATCCTATGGTTCAATTCTAATAGGTCTATAGCATCATAAATATTCATATTTTTTTGTTCGTCTTCTATGTCAAGTGTTTCAATTCTTAACAGAGGCGACGTCAGGATTTGAAATTTATGGGTTCGAAATCTTTATTCTTTGAAATTGTTGGGTTATAAACTAATAATTTGTACATATTCAATGAATCTCTTAAGACAAATACTTGATTTGCACTAAAACGACTGAGTTCGGCCGAACCTGAATGTTATATTCTCCCTCCGCCTCTGATTCTTAATGCTCTACCCTAACTATAGCTATAAGTAATTTTGGTTAAGGAGTTATAACTTATAAGTATCACAGTTTCTAAAATAGAATATATATGTATTCATAAGGTGATACATTTTTAATGTCTGTATGCATATATTCCTTTTTTATTTTAAAAGGCATGGGTATTTAAAATGGTGCATGATTATAAAAGCACGCATATAAACTGGCCATAAAAACCAAGTCTATCCTAAATACAAATAGCTAGAAGTGGCAAACGGACGTGTCGAGTCGGATATAATTCGGGTCGAATCGGTTAATGGAAAAAACGTATAAATTATTTGACCCGACCCATATTTAACACGGATAATAAACGGCTTAACCGGCGGATAAAATGAGTAACCATATTATCCATCCATGGCTTCACATTAACCTCAAGCTCTAATATGAATTTGTTGTCCCTCGCAACAGAAGAACATTAGTCTCAAGCTCTAATATGAATTATCTGAAGTTGGAATTCACCGGAGAAGTCATGCTTTGGGAAGAAGGGGAGAGATTTGAGGAATTGGAAATATAGGGATTTTCTATTGAAGTGGTGAAAATAGCCGACAGTAGCAAGCGAGTGAATTCTAATGGGTCTGAAAAGCTTTAAAATTGTATTATCCATATTTTACCCATTGGTTACCCATTTGGCTACTCATTTTTCTAATGGATAATATGGATAATTATCCATATTCGACCCAGTTTTAAAAAGTCAGTTATCCAACCCATTTTTAGTGGGTTGAGTTTGGTGGATAACTATTATTTTTAACCATCTCTGCTAGTATAGAACTCTTGATGTAGCATTAAGTGGTCGTTTGGACATAAGAATTGTAAAATTCCAAAAACAAACCGAAATAACCTAATCCTTTTTTTGTAACACCCGCATAGAAATATGCCACTGATGTGAGTAAAGCCAAAGCAACAATAGTATTTATATCATTCGTGGGTGCGGCTAACTCCCCATGAGGTAATTGTATTATTTTCCAAGGTAAAAGAGCTCCTGACTAATTAGAAACAAAAATAAATAAAAATATAGAGCCAATAAAAGGAACCCAGTGCCCATATTCTTGGCCAATTTGAGTTTTACTCACATCTCGAATAAATTCAAGAACATATTCGAAGAAATTTTGACCCCCGGTCGGAATGGTTTGTGGGTTCCGAACAGCTATAGTGGCTGAACCTAATAAGATAGCAATTACAACCCAAGAAGTAATAAGTACTTGGACATGTACTTGGAAACCCCCTATTTGCCAATAGAAATGTTGGCAGAGAAAAAAAAATTCAAGTGAAAATGGTATTTGAAATTTAGAGTTGTGTTTGGACATGAATATAATTTTGGGTTGTTTTTGAAGTTTTATGAGTGATTTGAGTAAAAAATTTGAAAAACAGCTTTTTGATGTTTTTTAAATTTTCAAAATGCATCTTCAAGTGAAAATTGAAAATTTTATGAACAAAAGTTGATTTCGGAAAAAAAGTGAAATTATTTTGAAAAAAGGAAAAAAAAAAAATTCTTATGTCCAAATGGGCTTTAAGTCCTTCATAGTGGGAGGGATAGAATATATATCTAACATAGATAATTCCTTTTACTTATCAGGAATAAATAAATAGATATTATTTATATTTTAGCCAATGTGATTTTGAAGGATGATTTTAGATTCCATGGGAAACCATTGGTAACGAAAGGACGATTTGAAAATTTTAGATTCTTGAATACACATCGTGAGTTCCAATCACTAGAATTCTTTAATATACTATGGCCTCCTCTTTCTTCTTTAATGATTTTTTCTTTATTGTTATACTGACATAAATTTGTTATTTTATCAGATAAAGGATTTGAAAGTTTGGAGATCCTATCCTTGAAGAAAGTACAAAGCAATTTGAAGTAAAAGAAGTATTTGTTTTGCTAGGGGTGATTTAAACACAATATTTTATGTACATCTACATTTTATTCTCTTTTTAGGAGTTGATTAAAATGATGTTAAACAATGTGGATAAGTATATTTTCTAGTAGTGTGATGCTTTAGTTCGTTTTATTAACAAGGAAGTTTTTATGAATATTGATTATTTGGTTTACTTTCGGATATATCTATATGTGTGTAAAATCATATGAAATTATTAAGTATTACTATTTGGTAATAAAATAATTTTTTGTAATTATATATTCCACATTATCGAAGAAACATTTGGCCCTTTAAAAGTATTTTTGTTGAAAGTGATCCACAATTAGCGAAGGGAGATTTGGTCGTCAAAAGCACTTGCATTGGCAAAATTAGTTGTTCAGCATTAACACTTTTAACGACTGGATGATTAAGTAGCGAAGAGAAAATCATGTCGCTATAAAGTATATATAACGATCGGAATTTATGTCGTCGTTAAAGAATCTTTAACGGCCAGATCTCAATCCGGTCGTTAACTTTTAACGTAAAGGCTTTTAACGATCGGTAATGATCGAATTTTTTTCGATCATTTTTGACTTATAACGACCGGATTTGAACTTTTAACGACTGAATTTCCTTCGCTAAAAGCTAATTTTCTTGTAGATACTGGAATTTCGACTTAGCACTAAAAAAAGACATACAACTATATATCCATATAACACCTAGCCATCTCACATGAATGTACAATTACTTCAAACTGTCAATGAGGGAGGATGGTTGAGTATAAGTAATTCAAATTCTCACCTTTATTATAGTCTATAGCAAAAGTCAGATTAATTTGTATAAGACACTTGTATCACACGAGGAGAACGCCAATAATACTTACCATATTCATTAGTATTTCAAAGAATAGCCATTATAAAGGCTATGCAACATTTTTCTTTAGCATATGACATTTCGACGGCTTAAACGTATGACATTTCGACTTCAATTATATTTGAATATATTACTACATAATTGAAAGCGGAGCTTATGAATCATTTTTTTTTATAAAAGCAGTAGTACGTTAGCATGATAAATATTTTCTAACATCATTAAAATGTACACAAATAATAAGCAAGAGCTTTAAATGTACACATAGAAAGTAATATCTAAATATCATATGAAACATGACTCAGAGATACATAAGCTATATTTTGATTAGCCAGACGTATATAAGCTATTAAATGTGAAAACTCATGTACAAGACAAATATATTTTTGATTATCCTTCTAAAGGAACACTAATCATGACATCATTAATAAAAACATGATGAACATAAGAGATCCTATCAATCTGAAACATAGTTACAAATTGTGAAGGAAAACTAAAGGGACACTAATCAAGACATCATTAACAAAAACATGATCAATGTGTAATGATCTGGCTGGTCGTTTTGAGAATTTAAGTCTTATTTGGCGGCATAAGGTCTGGAGCAACTTCGTATTATTTGTGTTGACTTGCGTGCGTGGTCGAGTTCAGTTATTACACGATTCGGAGTCAAATAGAAAGAAGGATTCTAGTTTTGGAAGCTTAAGCGGTAAGAGTTGACCGAAATTTGACTTTTGTATAAACGACTCCAGAATGGATTATAGATGATTTCAACAGGTTCGTATGGTGATTTTGGACTTAGGCGTGCATCCGTATTTGAACTTGGAAGTCTGTAGGGTAATTTGAAGCATTCGGCGAAAGTTGGAAAAGTTGAATTTTGGAAGGTGGAGAGATTTGACCAAGAGTTGACTTTGGTGATACCGGGTCGGAATGCGATTCCGAGAGTTGGAAAAGCTTCCTTATGTCATTTGTGACTTGCCTGCAAAATTTGACGTTATTCCGGGATGATTTGATAAGTTTCAGCGCGAGTTTTAGAAGTTGGAAGATTTGAAAGTTCCTAAGTTCGATTCGTGGTGCGATTCATAGTTACGACGTTGTTTGATGTGATTTGAGACCTCGATCAAGTCCGTGTTAGGTTATGGAACTTGTTGGTATATTTAGACGGGGTCCCCGGGAGCCCGGATGAGTTTTGAATGGGTTACGGGTCATTTCCTTCTATTTTTGGACTGCTATCTTCTGTCATCTGGTTTCCTTAATCGCGTTTGCGTAGTGTTATTGTGGAGGATGAAATATTTCTTCTTCACGTTCCCACACTTCTTCTCGCGTTCGCGAAGTTCTGCCACTCTATTCTCCGCGTTCGCATTCTTCTGCCCGTGTTCGTGAAGGTGTGCAATTCCACTCTTCGTGTTCACGTACTACTTCACGCGTTCGCGAAGAACAGTCGTTGGGCCATCAATTTTCCTCTTCGTGTTCGCGAGCGACCAGTCGCGTTCGCGAAGCACATCTTGGCAACCTTCACTTTTCTTCTTCGCGAACGCGATCAGTCTTCCACGTTCGCGATGCTTTGATTCCTGGGTAGAATATAAAGTTCTCTTTTCTGAGGGTTAGCCATTTTCACCCTTTTTGGAGTTCTAGAGCTCAGTTTTGAGCGATTCTTTGTGGATTTTCAAGCAAATCGATTGGTTAAGTGATCTTCACCTAAAATTTATTATATTCCATGATTTTATCTTTATTTTTATCATTTAATTAACGTTTTTGAGTGAGGAAAATGGGTATTTTTTAAGAAAACTTTCAAAATGTAAAATGATGATTTGAGGAGCGAATTGGTATCGAAATTTGATAATTTTAGTATGGTTGAAGTCGTATCAGATTGGGTGTTCGAATTTTGTGAAATTTGTTGGGTTCCAAGGTGAGGGTCCGTGGTCGACTTTTGGGTTGATTTTTGGATTTTGATAAAGATTGAGGTTTTATGATCCGAAATAGTTTCTTATGAGTTTTATTTGTGCTTAGAAGTTATTTTGGCTAGATTTGAGTCGTCCCAAGGTCTTTTCACCTGAGAAATTTATTTTAGAGTATTAGTCCGTCTGCTTTGAGGTAAGTATCTTGCCTAACCTTGTGTAGGGGAACTACCCCTTAGGATTTGAGTCTTCTATGCTAATTGCGATCCGTGTACGCGATGTGACGAGTACCTTCTCGGTATTTATGGAAAGTTGGCCTTTTAGGGTTCTTAGGTCCTTATATTCACCGAGTAAGAAGTTGTTCTTGTTATGATTAAGTTTCTTAATACTAGTTTCACCCCTACCTACTTTAGTTGGAATTAATTGCTTCATGATCCACTCTCATTGCTTATTTGACTCTTATATGACTTAACTGAAGATTTTTACCTCTTCTATCGTCATGCTATCTTTTCATAACTGCTTATCTTTATTTGAAATTATTATTATCTCTTCTGTAATTGTTTAGCCTTAATCTAGGTTATGATTATCTTTCCGCTGCTTATCCTTAATTGAATTTGTTGTATCTCTCTTTCATAATTGCTCGACCTTAAAGAAGTTTAGATATCCTATATCTTAGTTGACATGTCCTTATATGGAATTATTTGACTTGTGTTAGCTCCCTTGTTGTTGAACTGTATATTGTGGGATTGTTGTTACATATTATTTTCTCCCTTGTTGAATTGTTCTTATTACGCCTAGTATTCTCTATTGTGGTTATTTCTCGTGAACTAGTTCTACCATCTTTTTTGTGATCGAATGTTCTTGAGTTGATTTACTTGTCGTACTCTTGTATTTATTTTCATTGTTGTTGTTGTACTTGTTGCTGTGATGCACGAGGTTTTTGCTGTGCAGTTGTTATTGTGATGCGTGAGGTTTCTGCCGTGCGGTTGTTGTTATTGTGATGCATGAGGTTTCTGTCGTGCAAGTGTTATTGGATTGCACGAGGTTTCCGTCGTGCTTCTGTTACTTTTGATATTTTCACATGTGGCGAGACAATGTGGGAACATTATTATGCACTGTGGCGAGACAAGGCGGCATTCACTTTACTATTGCACACGTGGCGAGACAAGGTGGGCTATACCAGGGATGATTTGTGATGACTTATGAAGGCCTGGGGGCATTCTTGTTGTTGATATTTGTGGTGGTGCACTTGCATGTATGAGTTTTATCTTGTTGAAATTGTGGGAAAACATTCTATGTGTTGTCCATTTTCTCTATACTTACTAGCTGGCATGAACTATGTTAGAGCACTTGAACAAGCATACACATAGTTAATCACTCTTATCGGTTAAGAGGATGGATCTTGATATTGTTGAGTCTTGATACACACCCTTGTATACTTGTCTTCTATGACAGAATGGACCTATTGGCACGCGAGTCGTAAGTGCGGTTATAAGTTTATAATAAGGGCACAGGATGCCAAGTGTTTAAGGTTCCAGAATTTGGATCCGTGAGAAATATGGATATTTTGAGGTTCGGTACCTCGTGAAGCTTATTGGCTAAGACCTGGTATGAAAGCGGTCGTTTTTGTTGAGTTCTTGCTTGCCTTTCCTTTATCTGTGATCACCGGATTTAAAGTGTGTTCTGTTCATTCTACTATGTCATTATTATGGTGTTTCGCTGTTAGTTGTTGTTTTACCTTTTTACTGGATTTACCGTATTATTTGTCATTATGTGTAATCTTTATATAGATATCGTACTCTATTGTTTCTATACTTATACTTGTTCAGGTTATTTAGTCCAGTTGGTGTCTTGATTGTTCCTCGTCACTACTCCATTGAGGTTAGTCTTGGTACTTGTTAGGTACCGCTTTGTTGTACTCATACTACACTTCTGCACATTTTTTTGCAGGTCCAGGTATTTCGAAGTCAGTTGATCATTAGCTATCTGTGCGGATTATTGCTGTGGAGGTTCAAGGTAAACCTCCAGCTGTGCTCGCAGGCTTGGAGTCACCTTCTGATTTTGTATTTACATTATTTACTCTTATTTCCAAAAAAGTTGTACTTAGAGGTTTTCTAGCAAACTTTGTAGGGCTTATGACTTGTATTACCGATTTTGAAAATTGTAAATTTTATAGAGATTTCTATTTCAAAATTGTTAGATGTTAGTTAAAATTATTGTTATTTCAGTTAATGTTAGGCCACCTAGTCTTTAAGACTAGGTGTCATCACGACACCCAACAGAGGGAAATTTAGGTTGTGACAAGTCGGTATCAGAGCTCTAGGTTCATAGGTGCTACGAGTCATAAGCGAGTTTAGTAGAGTCTTGCGGATCGGTTCGGAGACGTCTGTACTTATCTTCAAGAGGATACGAAATTATTAGGACAGTTTCACTTCCTTCATTCCTATCGTGCAAATTTATTGATCTCGAAGCTTGAGCTTTTATCATTCCATTATCTCACAGATGGTGAGGACACAAGCTGCAGTTACTGATGACGCTACCCCCGGAGCAGATGTCGCTAGGGGAAGAGGCAGAGGCAGAGGCCTAAAAGGAGCACGTGTTGCAGCTAGGGCATCTACTAGAGTAGTAGTTGAGGAGCCAACAGTAGCTCCGGTTGGGGGACAGGACCGGAGGCGCCTACCCCCGGACTTCAGGAGACCTTAACACAGTTCCTGAGCATGTTTGGTATACTGGCTCAGGCGGGGTTGATTCCAGTTGCACCAGCTACTTCAAATACCAGGGGAGGAACCCAAACTCCTACCGCCCATACTCCAGAGCAGCGAGTTCAGGTTGGTCAGGTTCTAGGTGTCATGGTGACACTGCCTGTGGTTCTAGTTCAGCCCGTGGTTAGGGCAACATCATCTGAAGAAGAACAACTTAGACTTGAGAGGTACAAGAAGTACCACCAACCTACCTTCAGTGTATTGGCGACAAATGATGCACAGGGTTTTCTGGAGTAGTGTCACTGCATTCTCCGTACTATGGGTATTGTGGAGACAAACGGGGTTGCTTTTACTACGTTCCAGATCAAGGGAGCGGCTTATTAGTGGTGGCGGGCGTATGAGTTGGGTATCCTGGCCGAGGCAGTTTCACCTACATGGATTCAGTTTTCAGAGATGTTCCTGAGAGAGTTTTTACCTCAGTCCCTTCAGGATGCATGGCGCGCGGAGTTTGAGTAGTTGCACTAGGGCACTGTGTCAGTATTAGAGTATGACATTGGATTCAGTGATTTGTCCAGACATGCACATGCTTTGGTCTCTACAGTTAGAGAGCGTGTCCGTAGATTCATTGAGGGGCTCAGGCATGATATTCGGTTCAGCATGGCTTGGGAGTTGGAGCCGGATGTTTCATTTCAGCAAGTGGTAGGGATCGCTAGCTGATTGGAGGGCATGTGGGACCAGGAGAGAATGGACAAGCAGGACCAGGAAAGAGAGGACGGGCGGGGTCAAGAGAGAGAGGACAGGGAGGCGAGGAGGCCTCGTAGACCGGAGAAATCCACTGGTCCTTATTTTGGAGGCAGGGTACAACATGATAGAGGTTTTATGGGTCAGCAGTTCTATTTGCACTTTAGGCTTTACACAGTGTATTAGGTACTCATGGGTCTTAGAGTACCCGTACCACATATTTTCCACAGCCACGTCAGTAGAGAGGTTGCTTTGAGTTTGGAGATACCAGACACATGGTGATAGATTGTCCTAGACTTCGGACATATGTGTCACAAGAGGGTATTCAGGCGAGTAGAGGGTGACCAAGAGGGGGAGGCCCGACCAATTGATGTGTTTCAATTGATGTGTTTCATATAGAGGAGAACCACCTGTATTTTTTTTGTTCTACTTATTGGTGTGAGTCCTCTTATTTGTTGCTCCACCTATAGGTGAATTCATGACTTAGTATTCTGCTTATGTGTCTACCCTTGTTGGGAGATTCTATGAGTGGTAGCTCGTGTCTATCGTTGTTTTTATTCATTATTGAGTGTTACAAGACTAGAAGTGAATTCCTGTTGTCTATTATGGTAGGTTTTGATGTGATTCCTAAGTAATTTGGTTATGAGTTATGATTTAGATGCTCTACCGGGGTGAGAGTTCAGTAAGTGTTGAGATTTTATTGGAAGAATTGAGTTAGTGAAAGGTTTCAGTTGGTATGATGTGCATTCGACTTGTGATTCAGAGTTGAGGGTGAGACCCTCGTGATTTCATGTGATTTGATATGTTTGAGCCGGGTTGCATGTTGCGGTGGAAGTTATATTAGGATGAGATCCTTGTGATTTGTTCATATACTTTGATTTTTCCTTGTAGATTGATTCGTAGGATGGTACTGATATAGAGTTGTGCTTGTTGGGCTTGTTTGATATTTCTCTTATGTGTTTCTCCTTACGCATTCAGTCATTTTCGTCTTATGCTTATTTGAGTTTTGCCACAGGTTGTGTGCCCGGTGACGTTAAATGTGACTTGTTGATCCGGGTGTATAGTTGCGAGGTCTTTGGTTTTCTTGCATCATTTTTAGTGTTGTGGAGGTTTGAAGCAGGGTTCTAACCGATATGAGGCTAATTATCGGTGCCGGATTTGATTACGGGTAGCTATTGTGATCAAGAATGTTATTATGGGCCTATGTGTGATGTCTCACGTTGTGTGGTTGTACCTTATGGCTGTAGGCATGAGTTGTTGCAGCTGGTTGAGACTGATATCGGGTGTGGATTTAGAATTGGGTCTTTTGGAGATGAACGGAAGGTGAGAATTTTGACTCTAAGGCTTATTGGTGTTGGTGGAAGGGATAAATTACAGTTGAGATGGTGTCATCAGGCTTATGTGGATTGGGGTGATGTGGGGTCACCCGCGGGTGTATGTTGGATGTGTGCATTCAGTGATTTGATGACTTCGAGGCGATTCTTGGCACGTTCGAAGACGAACGTTTGTTTAAGAGGGGGAGGATGTAACGAGCCGGCCGATCGTTTTGAGAATTTAAGTCCCGTTCGGCAGCATAAGGTCTTAATCAGCTTCATATTATGTGTATTGAATTACGTGCGTGGTCGAATTCAGTTACAGGACGATTTAGAGTCAAATCGGAAGAAGGATTCTAATTTTGGAAGCTTAAGCGGTAAGGGTTGACCGGAATTTGACTTTTATGTAAATGGATCCAGAATGGGTTTTGGATGATTTCAACAGCTTAGTAAGGTGATTTTGGACTTAGGCGTACGTCCGGATTTGGACTTGGAGGTCCGTAGGGTAATTTGAAGCATTTCGGCGAAAGTTGGAAAAGTTAAAGTTTGGAAGGTGAAGAGGTTTGACCAAGAGTTGAATTTGGTGATACCGGGGTCGAAATGCGATTCCGAGAATTGGAACAGCTCTGTTATGTCATTTGGGACTTTCCTGCAAAATTTGACGTTATTCCGGGATAATTTGATAGGTTTCAGCGTGAGTTTTAGAAGTTGGAAGATTTGAAAGTTCCTAAGTTCGATTCGTGGTGTGATTCGTAGTTTCGACATTTTTTGATGTGATTTAAGACCTCGAGCGAGTCCGTGTTAGGTTATGGAACTTGTTGGTATGTTTAGACGGGGTCTCGGGGGCCCCTGTTGAGTTTCAGATGGGCTACATGCCATTTTTCTGGACTGCTGTTTTCTGTCATCTGATTTCCTTAATCACGTTCGCGTTACTTCCTCCCCGTTCGCGTAGTGTTATTGTGGATGATAACATATTTCTTTTTCGCGTTCGCAATCTTCTTCTCGCGTTCACGAATTTTTGCTACTCTATTCTTTGCGTTCGCATTCTTCTCCTCGCGTTCGCAAAGGTGTGATATTCCACTCTTGCGTTTGCGTACTACTTCGCGCGTTCGCGAAGAGCAGTCATTGGGCCATCAATTTTGCTCTCCGCGTTCGCGAGCGACCAGTCGCATTCGCGAAGCACATTTTGGAAGCCTTCACTTTTCGTCTTCACGAGCGCGTTCAGGCTTCTGCATTCGCGATGCTTTGATGCCTGGGCAGAATATAAAGTTCTCTTTTCCGAGGGTTAGCCATTTTCACCATTTTTGGAGTTCTAGAGCTATGTTTTGAGCGATTCTTTGTGGGTTTTCAAGAAAATTGATTAGTTAAGTGTTCTTCACCTAGAATTTATTATATTCCATGATTTTATATTTATTTTAACCATTTAATTAGTGTTTTTGAGTGAGAAAAATGGGTATTTTTGAAGAAAACTTTCAAATGAAAAATGATGATTTGAGGGGAGAATTGGTATCAAAATTTGATAATTTTAGTATGGTTGAACTCGTATCGGAATGGGTGTTCGGATTTTGTGTTTTCGGGTTCCAAGGTGCGGGCCCGTGGGTCGACTTTTGGATTGATTTTTGGATTTTGATAAAGATTGAAGCTTTATGATCCGGAATAGTTTCTTATAAGTTTTATTTGTGCTTTGAAGTTATTTTGGCTAGATTTGAGCTGTCCGGAGGTCTTTTCACTCAAGAAGTTCATTTTAAAGTATCGTTCTGTCTGCTTTGAGGTAAGTATCTTGCCTAACTTTGTGTGGGGGAACTACCCCTTAGGATTTGAGTCTTCTATGATAATTGTAATCTGTGTACGCGAAGTAACGAGCACCTGCTCGGGATTATTTGTAGAAAGTTGACCTTTTAGGGTTCTTACGTCTTTATATTCATTGAGTATGAAGTTGTTTTTGTTATGATTAAGTTTCTTAATTACTAGTTTCACCCCTACCTGTTTTAATTGAAACTAATTGCTTCATGATCCACTCTCATTGCTTATTTGACTCACATATGACTTAACAGAATATTTTTACCTCTTCTATTGCCATGCTATCTTTTCATAACTGCTTATCTTTATTTGAAATTATTATTATCTCTTATGTAATTGTTTAGCCTTAAACAAGGTTATGATTATCTTTCCGTTGCTTATCCTTAATTGAATTTGTTGTATCTCTTTCATAATTGCACAACCTTAAAAGAAGTTTAGATATCATATACCTTAGTTGACATGTCCTTATGTAGAATTATTTGACTTGTGTTAGCTCCCTTGTTGTTGAACTGTATGTTGTGGGATCGTTGTTACATATTATTTTCTCCCTTGTTGAGTTGTTCTTATTACGCCTAGTATTCTCTATTGTGGTTATTCCTTGTAAACTATTTCTACCGTTTCTTTGTGATCGAAACTTCTTGAGTTGATTTACTTGTCGTACTCTTGTATTTATTTTCATTGTTGCTATTGTACTTGTTGTTGTGATGCACGAGGTTTCTGTCGTGCGGTTGTTATTGTGATGCACGAGGTTTCTGCGGTGCGGTTGTTGTTATTGTGATGCACGAGGTTTCTGCCGTGCGGGTGTTATTGGATTGCACGAGGTTTCTACCGTGCTTTTATTACTTTTGATATTTGAACATACGGCGTGACAAGGCGGGATATATATATATGGGGGGGGGGGGTTGNTTATGCACGTGTGGCGAGACAAGGCGGACATTCACTTTACTATTGCACACGTGGCGAGACAAGGTGGGCTATGTCAGGGATTAATTTGTGATGGCCTGGGGTCATTCTTGTTGTTGATATTTGTGTAGTGGTACACTTACCTATGTGAGTTTTATCTTGTGGAAATTGTGGAAATTGTGGAAAAATATTCTACGTGTTGTCCATTTTCTCTATACTTACTAGCTGGCATGAACTATGTTAGAGAACTTGCACAAGCATACACGTAGTTAATCACTCTTATCGGTTAAGAGGATGGATCTTAATATTATTGAGTATTGATACACACCACTGTTTACTTGTCTTCTATGCGAAAATGGCTCTATTGGCACGCGAGTCGTAAGTGCGGTTATAAGTTTATAATGAGAGCACATGATGCCAAGTGTTTATGGTTCCAGAATTTGAACCCGTGAGAAATGTGGATATTCTGAGGTTTGGTACCTCGTCGAGATTATTGGCTAAAACCTAGTGTGAAAGCATTCGTTTTTGTTGAGTTCCTACTTGCCTTTCCTTTATCTGTGATCACCGAATTTAAACTATGTTTGTTCATTCTACTGTGTTATTATTATGGTGTTTCGCTGTTAGTTGTTATTTTCCTTTTTTACTGGAATTACCGTATTATTTGTCATTATGCGTAGTCTTTATATAGATATCGTACTCTGTTGTTTCTATACTTATACTTGTTCAGGTTATTTAGTCCAGTAGGTGTCTTGACTGTTCCTCGTTACTACTCCACTGAGGTCAGTCTTGATACTTGTCGGGTACTGATGTGGTGTACCCATACTACACTTCTGCACATTTTGCAGATCCAAGTATTTCGAAGTCAGTTGGTCATTAGCTATCTGTGCGGATTGTTGTTGTGGAGACTCTAGGTAAACCTGCAGCGCAGTCTTCGGAGTCACCTTCTAATTTTGTATTTACATTGTTTACTCTTATTTCGAAATAGTTGTATTTAGAGGTTTTCTAGCAAACTCTGTAGGGCTTATTACTTGTACTACCGATTTTGGGATTTGTAAATCTTATAGAGATCTCTATTTCAAAATTGTTAGATGTTAGTTAAATATTGTTGTTATTTCAGTTAATGTTAGGCTTACCTAATCGTTAAGACTAGTGCCATCACGCGGCACCCAACAGATAGAAATTTTGATCGTGACACAATGTAAAAGAATTTATCTACGATGGTAAATTATTTGTAAAATGAGATTGCATCAACACATCAAACTAAGTGAAAAATAGTACAATAAATTTATTATGAATAATTGAAAAACATGTACTAAATTTAGGAAACAAATAAAGAACTTTCATAACATTTGATACAACATACTGTAATTTCCCTTAAAACTAACAAGGCATACAACTATAAACCTAGCCATTTCACATGACTGTACAATTACTTCAACTGACAATGAGGAAGGATAGTTGAAGTATAAGTTAATTCAACTTTTCACCTTTGTTATAGTCTATAGCAATTGTTAAAACAATAGTTGAACGGCAATAATGCTTACCATATCCATTAATATTCCAAATAACAACCAAACATTTAAGCTTAATAGGCGTAAGTATATAACTTTTATAACCTCATTATCTATACGGAGACTTCCTCAAATTCTAATAATAAGTTATAATAATATGCAATTAGTATTTATGAACTATTCATATTATAAAAATAAAGTTAAGTCAAATAAAAACCTTGTGATAATAATAGCTCATTTAAATCCGGTAGAAGAAGATCTGTATGCACATTTAAAGTCGACAAACCACATTGCAGATCTTGTTCTTGCATTGAATTTGGATAATGTGCCTGAGACGAGAAAATGTGTCCACAACTCTTCATAGGTAAATTATGTAATCGAGTGAGATTTTGTCAATTTATTATGTTTGTTCATTTTTCCTTTCTCAAAAAGCATTCCTTCTGATAGTCGCAGGATCAACAAAGCTCACAACTCTTCATAGGTTTTGTGGTTTTTCTCTAATTACAACATACTAAAGCATGTGGAAAAGCGACTAATATATGATAGGCGTATACAACTACTTTTGTCAAAATAATTTTTACAAAAATGCTATTAGGTTCAATAACTGCACTAGAAGTATGAGATGGTCAAACAGAGCTTGAGATGATAACAAATTATATAGCCTCCTGCCAGCATGAAAGGATCACCCTCTCAATGTTCATCTTGTTTATACTATGGGAGGCTATGGACGATAATGACATGAATTTAAAACACTATAAATTTCTAAATGTTCACTTTTTTAAATCAAAGAAGAGCTCGAACGTGGAAATAATTTAGAGAAACAATTTTTGTCAAGTCCACTATAGTTCTTGTAAGGAGCTCTAACATAATTCAAATTAAAAATCTTTCTATTTCAGACGTAAACATCAAATTGCAGAACCTTAAAATATTAATTTATTTTAAAGTAAAGTGTACGAGGACTCGACAAAGATAATTTGGACTTCAAGTGTTCCGGTACACAAAAAATTAGCTAACTATTCTGTGAAAAATTGATTAAAATGTGAATTTGTGCCTTAAAAATTCATTTGAGTTGAATTCGGTCAATGTTTCGGGAAAATGGACCCCGGATCCATGTTTTGACGGTCCCGGCAGGCTCGTGATTTGAGACTTAGGCGTATGCCTAAAATCGAATTCAGAGGTCCCTGTCGCGCCCTTTTTTTTTTTACTCGCGGAATAGGGTTTCGACATTCATTTGGGACAACTCCCTTCCTTTTGGGAGAGAGGTATGGAAAGTGAAGAGTCTCCACCTAACGGATTTATGGTGCGTTAGGGCACCTAATGCAAGTAATTCATGAAACCAGCCTACGTTACCAGAGATTGGGTAAGGGCTTGAAATTACTTTGAGGGAAAGGTGTTAGGCACCCCTCGAGGTCCACAGCGGTGGGTCCCGACCAAACTTACTTAGTAAATTAGTCATTTAATAGATAAGCAGTCTAAGCACACATATGTAAGTAAGATAAAATGAGTTTAAAAGGTAAGCAGTCTGAGCACACATAAGTAAATAAGATAGGAGAGTCCTAAGTTATTAACCTATAGTTTCACATCCGTACAATGTCCAGTAATCCTTCCTCAACTAGAGGGATTACACATGACATTAGCGCACATGTCATCATATCCTTTTACTACCCGATTACCCTCCCCTTAACAGTTGTATAAGCGATTTTAATTAAACAAACTCTAAGCGTGCATTACCCGTCCCTTCCTTGTGGTCCCGGAGGTGTTTAGGACCTCTATTTTTAGGCAGTTCTAGACTCTCCTAAAGTGTTTAAAAAGGAAAATCTAAGCGAAAACAAAGAAACAAACAGGAATGTCAAGTAAGACAACAACTAAGGGCCCATATTTACCACCACAAATAAACAGACAATTAGCACGTCTCAAACATCAAGATTTCAGATGTTCCTAGAACATGATGTCTAAGTGAGCATGACAAACAGAGAATGTGCAACATTATGTTAAGGCGAAGCGGTCAAGACCTAATCAGTTTGCCTGCTGATTTTAGAACCTATTAAATCTGGGCAGTCACAAATAAACAAAACATTGTTTTACAATTTTGTAAGGCCTTAATTACCTATAAGTTTGCCTAGGCGTGGTTCAGGATACCCTATAACATGTTGTCTAAAATTCAAACAGAATTCTGGAAATTGACTAAAGGAAAACAAACAGTTTGAGTTATAATACATCCTATAAACATGCTTGTCGAGGTGCTGAAATTGGTTTTAAACATTCATATAGACAGGATGGTTATTGACTTAGGCGATGTAGGCATGATACAAACATAGTCCTAAAGCAGGATTTCCAATGCACACCAAGGATGAAAATTTTTATTAAGCAGAATTGCAATGGTAACTTAATAACAGGATTTCTAGGTGATCATGATTATGCAGAAGCGGAATTCCGTAACAAATAAAGTAATGAGCCTATAACATTGCCTAGTATGCCAGGTGATCTAAAAGCATGGTAAACATGATATAAACCTAAGCATGATTGCTAATGCTAATAACATAATATGAGCCTAAAACATGATTTCTATCACGACCCGATTTCAGAGTCGTGATGGCGCCTGTCGTGGAACCAGGCAAGCCACCCCTTTGTTTCTAAGCTAAATTCAATTTCTAGTAAAAATATAATTTTAAACGAAATCATTGATAATACTAAGAGTCTGGAGTTTTAAAAACAATATTTGAAACAAAAATTAAAATCTCCAACCCCGGATCCGGTGTCACTCAATCATGAGCTGCTATATTATAAAATAAATAAATGAAGAAATAGACAACATAGTCTCAAAATAAAGAACAACAGGTAGAATAAGAAAGAGAAGACGAGTTCGCGATCGCCAGCTGCTACCTCGACAACTCCAATGAAACTCTGACAGCTGCTCAATATCCACTACCAGGTCTCGGTGTACCTGGATCTGCACACAAGGTACAGGGTGTAACGTGAGTACACCAACTCAGAATTAACGAACCCAAACTATGGGCTGAGAGGTAGTGACGGACAAAACCTCAGAAATTACAATAAACAATATAAAGAAAAGAGACATGCTAACAGTTTATCAGAATGAGTAAATATGCCAAGTATGCCAGTATACTCTACATGCCATCATAAAAATATATGTATGAAACCAATGTGGATATGCAAATAGTGCTCACAACCTCCACACAACAGTCCACTCAGTACCGTATATGGCTCTCAGGCCCAGGGAAAAGTCCATCCCGGAATGTACATAATCATTGGTGACCGTAGTCACTCCGTATTGATAAAAAAGTCCAAGACAGCCCCACGGAGAAAGTCCATCTCCGGAATACAACATTCGGACAAGATCCATATCCATGGACGATCCATCCCTCACATAACATCCACTTCGGACACAATCCATGCCCAGGGAAAATCCATCCCTCAACATCAATGCGCTCAATGAGGGTGTAAAGACTCCGGAGGGGCCCTAGTGGCCCAAGCGCCATATCAAGCCAACGAAGGCATGATTTAATATCGCTGCGGTGTGCAGTCTGATCTCATAATTATCTCAATAATAGACTCTCGGCCTCACTCATTCATTACTCTTCAGTCTCACTCACATGGACCATAGATAAATCTATCAGCCCGAAACAATGATAAGTATACATATAATTAACAATACTAAGACTGAGATATGAAGTGGTATGCTATAACAGGACTGAGTATAT
>ML347409.1:0-44077 GCA_005239505.1 Nicotiana paniculata
TGCATTCATTCCAAAGGAGGGACCTTTGACTTAGGTAATTACTCAGTAGCATACACAAGATGGTAAAGTAGTGAGGACGTTAGGGAGACAACTAGAAACAAAAGGAAAACTCAGCTGCTCAGATGAGAAATGAGCAAGATGTCAGGGAAGCTGAGGAAGATATGGAAGAGATTGACAGGGGGCCAGACACACTGCACCACAGCAGCTGGTTGAAGATCATACAGGAAAACATAAAACAGCACAAGGGAACAATACTATATCTATGCCCTATTACTGGATACAATGCGTAAGGGTGGTATTAGCATATGCTCATCCCCTTCACAATGTACTACTAACATGCACAAGCATAGAAGCTGGAATCAGACAATATAAGCAGGACAAGAAATATGGCAAAGCTACTGCATTTATGTCCTACTACTGAATGCAAGAAGAAGGTGAGATTTAGTAGTAGACACAAGCATACAAGACATGAGAATGAAGGCATGGTGAAGATACATCGAACTGATGTGGATGTACATCATACAACAGGTTCTGCAGGTACAACGAGAGGTNTAGTAATTAGAGTCCCATTCTTAGTAGGATAACATGATACTTTGTTTTATTTGTTGTTTTGTTTTTTATTCATTATAAATAAAAACTAGCCCTAGGCTCTACCTATTGGATTGATAAAAAAAAAAAGAATATAATTTAATATAAATATCAATGTTGATAAGTTTTTACCGTTTAGTTGACCCGCATGATCCGTCATAAATGCGCCTCTAGAGCATCAATGCCCCCTTAGAGTCAAAAAACAGAATTTTTGCCCACACCTTGAAGAATAGGGTTTACTGGATCCACTCACAAATCTCTACCGAATTCAAGTTCCAATAATAAAACACGAACTAAAGAATTAAACTGTGTATAAATTGTTCGAAAGTGTAAAGCTTTTGTAACAAAAAGAAAAAGTGTTAAAAGAAATAAATTAAGTAAAATAAGAGAATATGAAAGCTTTTTACAGCTCGAATATAAAATATTTTTATTTGTTTAATCGCCACGACTATCCAATTTTGACAGCTACGTAAGTATTATTTTTATATAAAGTGAACGGTGCAGTGCAACTTGTATGTAAGTATTTCGTAAGTACAGTCAACCAGTGCGTGTTATATCATAAATTCAAGCAATTTTTACTCAAGTTCATATTACTGCTTATTATATTTGGATGGAATTAGTTATGAAGGATTATTTCTAATACTGTTCTACAATCATGTGGAAGTAACATTGTTTACCTCGAAAATGGTAATTACAATTATATTTGATTTTGTGGTTCTAAAAATATGTGATCTATTTTAATACCAGTTGTTTAGGCAATAGATGCTAAGTGAGAGATAAGAAAATGAGATAAGAGCGAAGGATAATGAGATTGTGCAAACCGAGCAGGTGAGAGACGGGGTCTCGAGCTTGGTCGAAATAGGCCTCGAGGTTGAGCTCGAGAGCTTGACAGAGGGCGGTCGGGGAGGACACAACAATATTGAAGGCCTCGAAGGTGGCCTCTTCGTGATCAATAACGAGTAATAAATGAAGAGCAATTAATGAAATACAATAAATCAATGGAACAATTGTAGAGAATGTTTGAGTTAAAGAGCAGGGAATGTTCTTGTTCTTATATTGAATATCACGTGTCTTACAAAATGAGAAGGTCCCCTATACATAAGAGAGGGAATCCCAACATAGTACATGTGCAATTATTATAAAGATAAACAACTGGTACAACTATTTAACGTCACAGTACGGACTTGTACTATCTTTGCAGACTTGGTGAGCCTTAACCACGTGTCCTTTGGGAATTTTTCGCTTTTTCATGATGGTCTTCGATCTTTACTCTGCCTCGAGTTACATTGATCCCTCGGAATACATTCCTCGAGGAATGCTCCTCGGGGTTTAACTTCGGATCCTGCTCCGATACAATCGAAGTCGAGGCTCGAAACGCTGTAGAAACCTTAAAATCGGCTTTCACCGGTTTTGCCGTATACAGATAGTCCCCGCGTTTCTTGGAATGGAAAAACAAGAAACGATTTGAATTCACCAACTTTTCGAATCCTTCATCAGTCTGTCAGTTGTGTCATGTAAGCGACTGATGTGATAGGAGAGATGCTCAAAAGCTACATTTGCACGATTTTTGAAAAGACTTGAACTTATTACGATGGTCGGATGTCTTGTGGCTTCCCCCAATGCACACAGCTGGCCCCTATAAGTACTCCTTCTTTTGCCCCTTATCTTTCATTACTTCTTCTGATCTCTTTTTAAAAAGAGCTCTCACTACTTCTTTCTTGTATCCCTTTCTAGATCAGCTCTCTCTCGTTTCCTTTAAAATCTTTCAGCAGGAATGACGAAGGCCTCAAAAACCATTCCGCGAGATAATAAATCCTCCTCATTTTCACGTTCCTTTAAGGGTAAGGAAAGAGTAACCCCCAAGTCTCGAAGAATGCATTCCCGGTCCCTGCGAAACAACCTCTGATTTTAAGGTTGAAAAACCTTCTTCAAAGTCGGGACGGTGTGAACCCATATCCCGGTATATTAGCATAATAACAAACATCAACAAGGTGAAGGCTGACTATCACTGGGAAGATGCGGTGCAGGTGGAAATTCCCTTTCGTGAGGAGGAAATAACAACCCACAAAGTCGTTTCCTTAGTGTATACACCTATCTATTTACCCTACGCCCGTAGGGCCGTCCTCGCCATCGATAGAACCTGTGGTTCTCGATTTCTGCAAGCGATATCAAGTGACGCTCGGCCAGATCTATCCATCATTTTGGCGTACTGTTTACATGAATAGGCATTTTGCAACTATGGTCGAGGGGATGCCTTTTACCCTTGACTACCTGATTAGAATGTATAGTCCCCGACTTTATCGGGGTGGTCTGATTAAGCTTCAACGTCGGGCTACGAAGGTTTTCTTTGCTTGTACCGATGAAGACAAGGAAAGAGGGTGGATGAGCCGCTTTTTTCGGGTTAGGACCTCGGATTTGATTCCATTCGAAAGGATGTCATTCCCTGAGGAATGGAATATGAATCGTAAGTTAATACCTTAATTGAGTCTTTTTCATTTCCCTTCGGACCAACTTCCCTTTGAACTAACTCCTTTTGATGATGCAGCTCTCGCATGGTATCTCGATGCGGTTAAGGATCTCCCGAGTTGGGTCCACCAGCTTGATTCGACATGCCCGTATCCTGAGCGCGTATGGACGACCTGGCCAGGGGCCGATGGGAAGCTAAAAATCATGATGGGGCCTTTCCTTTTGCAATACCTGAGTTCTTCAAAAGAGTACCCCCTAAATATATTCTAACTTTTATGTTCTGTGCTTATGCAGGCCTAGGGGAGGCCTCTTTGATTAGAGAAGCACCGCCTGGGATAGCAGATATCCCAAAACCATATAAGGAGAAGAAGAGAAAGAGGGAATCGCCGACCGAATCCTCGAAGCCAAATAGGGTTAGAGTGCAAAAGTCTAAGGCTGACTTCGCGGCCTTAAACGAGAAAAGTGATTTCCTGACAACGCCCGGAGGAAATGGAAGTGTAACTACTTCGACTTTTGCTGAGCCGATGACCGTCGAGCCAAGGGATTCTAAACTAGAAGTCGATGATGCCATCTTGCCTCAGACCGAAGAGGTTTCCAAGGGTAGGTCGGGTGATGTCCCTGAGCTGGTTGATAGCCAAAATATTCCCCAGGCCAAAGAGCACTCGGTAGATGAGTTACAGGAGCCTAGTTGCGAGTCGAAGGCCCCGATCGACCTATCCGGAGTTGTTGATGTAGGTGATTCTCCACCAGTTCCAACATTTTCCCTAAGGGAGATACGGGGTGACCATAATATAGAATCTTCTGACGCAGGGGCGCCCCTCGGAGGGAAGGACGTAATGAAGGGCTCTTTATTATGGCTGAGAGGAATCCCGAACTTAACGCCTTGCTCATTTTTAGGAGGCCGAAAGGATTTGCAAACATGTAATTTCTTCGTCGATTGCTTCGATCTTTGATCATTATTTCTTTGACCCTCTTCCTTCATACTTTCAGGCGAAAGTGCTTTATAATCGGACCACTGCCAAGTTTCAGGCTGAGTTAACCAATTACGACGGGGAGTGTAGGAGGTTTTTATCGTGAGGCAGATGAGCTCAGGGCTCTTTTTGCCAAAAAGGAGAAAGAATTGCTTATCCTCCGAGCTCGTTTAGAAATGGTATCTCGGGAACGGAGAGACCTTGATGGACAGGTAACATAGCCTTCGTATGTTTTGCTTTTGTTCTTGCCCGATTTTAGCACTTAACACTTTCTTATGGTCTTTGTAGCTTAAGGAGAAAGATACCCTGATGCGGGAGGGATTCAGAGCCAAGGATGCTGAGATCCTTGGATTTAAGAAGCGTGTGAACGAAATAACCTCTTAGAGAGACACCCTCCAAGGGGAGTTATCCTTGATTGAGTATTGCCTTCGGGATGCTAGGGCTAAGAGTTGTAAGTATGAGGACCTCTATGCTGAATCGGTCACCATTCTATCTTCAATTAAGGATGAGGCCGACACGCTCATATCCTGGTATAAATATGATGATGCTTTTGCGAACACCCAGGACATGAAAGCAGCTGAGGAGGCCGAGCTTAAACTTTACCGAGCTCTGGCGCATGCCCGATTAAAGTCTCGGAGGTAGGCTCTCGAATATATAAATGCGAGGGGCCTCGATTTGTCTGCTGAGATCGAGAGGGTAAAGACCCTAGAAGAGGTATCAGAGGCTCTGTTTGCTTTCGAGGATGATTCGAGCAGCGGCTCAGAAGATGATGAATATGAAGGCGGAGTCCCCGAGGAGGAAGAGGCTGTTGAAGGCCTGGGGGCCGAGGGCCAAGCCGCTGAAAGACTAACCTCCGAGGGAGCCTTTGAAGGCACACCCCAGCGGTAGATTAGGTTCTCATTTATTCTTTTTCCCTGTGCAAGGGCTCCTACTTTGAACTTTGTAAATACGATTTGTGGACCTTCATTGTATATAAAAGGCTTTTCGTTATTCCTTATTTTTTCCTGGTTTCTCAGAATAGACTTCGGTGTCTGTTGATGATTAGTCCTATGAATTGGACTTCGAAATGAAAACCCTTGGGGTTATTAATTGGCCCTGAGCCTTTTTAGACTGGCGCTTAGGCTCTTACACATTGGCCCTTAGGCGCTTTTGTTAACCGTTTAAGGCTCAGTCTTCGAGTCGGGTTTCGACTCAAGCTCATCGACCCTTAGTTTTTATAAATCAGCCCTGAAGCTCTTTAGGCTGGCGCTTAGGCTCTTACGCATTGGGTCGGTACGACCTTTGATATGGCTGGCGACTTGGGCTCTTACACGTTGGGTCAGTACGCCATTTGTTATGGCTGGCGACTTGGGCTCTTACGCGTTGAGTCGGTACGCCCTTTAACGGATTCCTTTCGAAGTTTTTTGAAGTAACTGGAGGCCTGTGATTTTTGTTGATACCCAATTTTTCCCAAAATATTTTTTTAATTTGCATATGTACCTTCAAAATCATGCATTAACAATGATTGGTATTTTTCCATAATTTTCCTATATTTTGTCTTATTTATCTATTTTGCTTCCAATAAATAATTACAAAATCGCATCACAAATAATTTCAAAAGCATTTCTTGATTTACTTTATTGTTTATGGCCCTATTTTAACCAAATTATTTCATAATTAGCCAAAATAACATCTTTTGGCTATAATTGCAATAACTAGCCCAAGTATATAATTTTATACTATTTTTGACCAGAAATTAATCATTTGTATTTTTAAATACTAAATAAACTTTTTAAATTATTGTCTGTGCAATGAATTTGTCTGTGCATGAAATTCATTTTTTATAATTAGTAGCTATTTTGCAAATTATTTTTAATTAATTTAAGTTGGGAATTTAACAAATAGCCACTCTCATTTTAATTCTAGCCTAATTAAACCAGCCCCCAAACCCAATTATATTAGCCGAAAACCCCTTAATAATACCAGGCCAAAAACTTGAGCCCAATATGATATGCCCAACCCAATACCCCATTACAATCCTGACCGTTGATCACTCAGATTAACGGACCAGATCTCCCTTACCTTAATTAAACTAAACGACCCCCCAAACCCTTCTCATTTCCCTCACACACATGCCGTCACTCCTCTCTTCTCTCTCAAATCCTCTCAACCAAACCCTAGCTCTCAAGCGCCGTCACTGGCATAAACTCTACCACGTGATGTTTCTATGCATTCTCCGGACAGTCTTGGCCTTCTACGCTCCGTGGCTCTTCGATTTTGTGAATCCTTGAAAGGGTTTCAAAGGATTCCGACCGGCTCTAGTTTGATTCTATGTTCGCTGACCTGTCTCGGGCCATTTTTCGTTTGTAACTTAGAATCTCGCCTTGTTTCATTACAACTCTATGGTTTCTAAGCCGATTCTCTCATCTCTGGGTTTTCTATCTCCGAAACCCTATTTTTTAACTCTTGACTTCTTAGACCTGTAATAGATCTGAGTATGTCTTGAGTCATTTTGTTGTTTTCCTTAATGATTTCTCTGGGTTTTACTAAAACGCCTCTTCGTCTTCAAACTAGGGTTTCTTGACCCCTTTTCAAGGGAATTAGGGATTCAAACAGGAATAGTATTGGTTAAGGGGAATCAACACAAATTTCACGGAATAAACACATAATAGGCAGGACAAAGGCAAGAATCAGAACCCTAATAGGCATTTTATAGTAAAGTAAAAATCACATAGAATCGGGATCCAAACTGGAACATGGTACTGATGAACACAAGCTTCTGAGAATAAGCGAGATAAACACATAATGGGCGAGAATAGGCAAAATCATAAACCCTAATAAGCCAAATATGATGAAAATCACACAAAATTAGGAATTCGCATATAACAGAGCATGACTTAACATAATAGACATGATATAGACGGAAGAATCAACAATCACAAACCCTAATAAGGTAAAATCACAGAAACTCTAAACGAATTCATAAATAACAGACATGCAAAAGAATCAAATGAACAAATAAGGAAGAACAGACTCAGAACCCATGGTTAAGACCAAGAAACTTAGGGTTTTGACATAGTAAGTTAGACAAAAGGGGAAAAACTTAAATAGACACTTAAACATATTGAAAATCATAGAAGAACACTTAAATCAGAAGAAGAATCATTTCTGTGATTGATATCCTCCATTCTCTACTGATTTCAACCTCTAAAATATTTTCATGCCTTATTTTATGGGTGATTATGCTGTCAATCGATTTTTTTAAGTAGTTTTCTTAATTAGATTTTCTGAACCTAGCCTCTATTACATGTCTTATACTTCTATGTGCTGAGATTGTTTCCTTATGTGTTATATTCCAGTCACATATGGTACCCTTCCGTATTTATTACGTGTCTATTACCGTTTGAAATTAACTCCTTAATTGAAGGGAGTACATACATTGATTTTATACTGATTGATTTTGATTCCCCAATCACTGCATGAATTTGATTTTTACCTTATTCTCTACCTAGTTTCAAACTATATATACATTGCTCTTTCATTAACTCAACACACACGAGCACTTTGGTTCAAAAAGCTCTCTCTCTCTCTCTCTCACTCAAAACTTTTTGCTCTCTTTCTGTGTTACTTACTATTATCCTGAGTTAGCCGGCTGCAAGCCAAGGCTAACAATTGTGCTCTCCTGTCCATTCACTTTTGTGTTTACTGTCTTCTTTACTGGTATGTTCTGATTTCAATTCAAGTCCCAAACCAATATGCTTCTTTTACTGCTTCAGTTTATCATGTTTCTAATATGTTTCTATCTGTGGTTTTGTTGTTCAACCTGCAACTAATATGTCTACTTTACTGCTTTATCAGCATGCTTATGAATATGTCCAACCCTTAGGATCGGTCTGCTTATGAATCCCCTTCGTAGTATAACTCAATATGACTGTACCTTACTTATGTTTTCCCTGATTTCTATCATGAATCTTTTTATGCAAAGCAGTTGGCTATCCTAAGTTGTCTGATCCTGTGTTGGTTCTAAGATTCATGATATGCTAATTCCCTAAACCCCTATAAGAATTTTCATGCTCCTGTAACTATGTGTGCACTACATGTGCTCTATGTGTCCCCAATCCCAATCACCCCTGTCTGTAGGTTTATTCTTCCTGTTTTGGTTATGTGTTCTTTAAGTATTGCGGAGTTTGGTTTTCTGCTGTTGTTTAATTATATAACTCTCTCTTTTCAAAAGTTGTTTTACTGAATGACTACCTCTTTTATTTCACAAAACTGTTTCAAGCAAGTCTCTTTTAACACTGTTTTCTTATTAAAACCTTTGCAAAACTATATTAAGAACTCTCACTCTACTCTTAGGTCCTTAGGTTCTGCCCCTCTAATGTGTATCCCTCTGAACTCTGATGCATTAGAGCTTGCTCTTCCACACTGCACCTACTCAATTATGGTTGTGAAATCTGGGTGTGAGCACTACCTGGGATCCCTTGAGGTCCTTAGGGAACTCTGACACACCCGGATATGAGAAAGGCTATGAAACATTTGGGCATTTGAGATTCTAAAATATGGGCCTGTTTTCAGGCTCCCAATAGTGTAACTTCTTATTTTTCTCTATCTATTTATGTAATTCATTCGCATTGGTTTGTAATAATTATTGTAAATGAATATTGGGGATTGATAGTGAAAAGGGGAGGGTAGCCATGTCTGTTGTCGATATCAATGGGGTAGAAATCATGACTTAGACTTACATTTCTATGTGCGCATTAGAATCCATGTTTAGGACCAACACATGCAAAGCATATCATACATTAGATATCATGCTCTTACGTTTCACGTATACTTTTTCAGCATCACATTATTTTATCACTTAGAAATCATGTTTCAGGGATAAATAATAGCACTAACATGAACTGTTGTTCCTGCCCATTTTTTTGAAGTCTTGCTTAACACTGCTGTAATCTTTTGTGCATCCTGCTTTAGGAACTTTGCATATAAATCATTCTGTATTTTATATGCGCATTAGATTCCCTATTTTAGGACCTCGCTAAGTCACACCTAGCTAAGCTACTGATGCATGAAAAGGTACATAAGACAATCTCACATATGATTATACTGTGTTAGTAAAACTGGTAATAACCCTTGTGTCTTTGCAACACTTAGAACAACATGCTTTAGGTAAAACAACTTCTAAACTGTTTTAAATAATTCTGGTAACTATTGTGCATTCCCCCCACGCCTAGGCAAGCCTTAGGTAACCAACTTTTATAAAACTGGAAAACTATTTTTTTGTGTTTAGTGCCTAAAGGTTAACATGCTTAAAATCAGTAGGCAAACTGGGGCCCTGCTTCTGGGTTTATAAATTGAAACTGCATATCTTCTGTGTTTTGATATTCACTTAGACATCATGTTTTAGGATCTTGTCAAATTTCTGTTATAATGACCCTTAGTAGGTTCCCTAACGCACCTTAATTCGTTAGGTGGCGACTCTTCAATTCCTTACCCCTTTTCCCAAAAGGAAACGAGTTGTCCCAATAATGTCAAAAACCCTGACTGATCCGAGAAGAGAGGAAAAAGAGGGTGCGACATCATGGCGACCCTGTTGGGGACTTATCTAGGCTTTTACCATTTCAAACTTCTTTGTAAACTTGTATTTACTTTGTTAATACTTGCGACCTTTCCCTTTCCCCCTTTATGTGCAATTAATTGTTTATCACTTTCAAGTACTTGTTCTTTTCAAAATCAAAACTGACGTGTTTCTTTTTGTTTTCCTTTGTAACTGCTTTTCAATCATAACTGTTGTATTTATCGCTTTCATAATGTGCAAATATATGACATCATGTTTTTATTGCTCATGTATTGTTGCATAATCATGCTCAACATCATATTCCAATCGTGCCTATACAAATCCTATAGCAACGCTTGATGAGTGGTTGCGCTCTTCCATTTTATATCACCCCTAAATTCGGAAAGGCTTATTTGCGGTAAAACTAGTTGATCAGCGGTGCAGTCGACAGTTCCGTGCCTTTCCCCCTCAAGTTGTCCACTTGAGGGTACTAGTCTAAAACCCCATAGAAACCTTACTCTGTTATATTGTACATGCATCATGGTCAAACCTATTCGGGTTAATGTGTCGTCCGCACAATAACCCTTTAAGACAGCCTTATCAAAAAGTCCACCGGATTTTTCATAATCCCAACGGACGAAATCATGTTTTGTGCATTTATTTGGAGAACTAAATGCCCATATGCTAATCATAAGTGTATAAATATTTGAGTCTGGCGTAGGTAAGGGGCATATACCCTTATGTTTCCATCAGGGTTATGAGACAGGCAGGTAGGAAGCAAGTTATACCACGAGTAGAGGGAAGATTTTTAGGACGACGACATCCCGTACGAATGTGAAGCTGAGCATATATGGAATCTAAAGGTTATTGTAGAAAAGGACACCATCGAGCCCGACAGATACCACGTAGGGAATGTACGCCTTTACCTATCATGGTTGGAAAACAGGATAGCAGGGATAGTTGAGCCGGGAATCGGCAGAAACAGGGTCATAGACGAAGCGGTAGAGGCTCAAGTGAAATATAATAAACTGTGCAAAAGGGTTCGTGAGTCTGAGGCCGAGCATCTGGAGCAACACAAGACTGATCTGGAACTAATCAATGAGTGGAATGAAAGGGCTATCAAATCTAATGAAAGGCTGGAATATTTGGAGCAGGGTCTGATGGAGCTAGAGGCGAAGATGAGGAAAAGGGTCGCCGACTGCCAGAATACTGAGGGAAACAAAGGAGGGCATCTAGCAAGGGTATACCTGTTGTCGGGCATGCACGACCTGCGGAACCTGATTGACAGAGCCAAGAAGATCGAGCCTGGGGAAGGTCCTTCTGGGACCAAGTAGTCTAGGTTTCCCTTTCATTGCTTTTTCAAATGTAACAAGGCCAAGTGCCATTAGTGACTTTATTTACTGCTTATTATTTTAGTGTTGTTTTGAATTCATCTATTTTGAATTAATGAAATGAGGCATTTTGGCATCTAAGTTCTCCAAATCAACTTGTCGCTAGGCTTACCTCGGGCACAACGAGGCTCCCAAGTTAGGACACGATTTTATTCCTGCACTATGTGTTTAAATATTGCAATATTTTATAATGATCCTCACTGACTTGGCTACCTTTTATTTTTGTTTTTGTTTCTTTCTTTTGATTATTCCCCCCCCCCCCCAAAGGTTGGTTCATGCATTCTGGCATCATCATCATATCACACAAGATCCAGGGGCCCTCCACCTCCTCTTCCTCCTAGTCCACCTAAAGGCAAAGGCAAAGGAAAATGGAAGATTTGAGCAACATCAGGCGATAAAACACAATGACAGTTGAACGAGTAGAAGCCACTGAAAATCAAGGCACTCAAGTTCAGAATGAGACTATGTCGCAACTCGAGCAAAGGTTGTTGAAACTCCAAGGGGAGCTTGAGCATGTCCGGAACTTGGCAAATTTATCCCTCTCACCCAGATGTCACTCAAAATCCCATACCTCTTCAGAACACCCCAAACAAACAAAATCCTCCCACAACTCATCATCATACAACTCCACTAAAAAATCAAATTATCCCACCACAGCACCAACACAACACTTACCACACTCCGAGGATTACCCCACTGATCATCCCTGAACCACAAAACTCAACAAATGACCACCTCTATGCTCAAACACCAGGTCATCAGAACAACCCCATATACGTGAAGACTCTACCTCACTCCACCCAACACGTTGCTTACACACCTGAATCTATTGATAAGGATATGCTCATTAAGAATTTGGTCGAGGAACTCAAGAAGCTGACTAGTCGAGTTCATGGCGTTGAAGGGAGTAAAGGAGTCAAAGGGTTGAACTACGAAGATCTCTTCATACAGCCCGATGTTGAACTACCAGAGGGTTACAAACCTCCTAAGTCCTAATGTTTGATGGTACAGGTGATCCCAGGGTCCATCTGAGGACCTATTATGATAAATTTGTTGGAGTAGGAAGAGACGAGAAGATTCGCATGTATTTGTTCATGAGGAGCCTCACAGGAGATGCTTTTATCTTGGTACATCAGCCAAAACCCTATGAAGTGGTCCGACTGGGTAAGTATGGCATCAGACTTCATGGACCGGTTCAGGTTCAATACGGAGAATGCACCAGGTGTGTTCTACATCCAGAACCTTAAAAAGAAGCCCACCGAAACTTTTTGCGAGTATGCCGCTCGCTGGAGATCTGAAGCAGCCAAGGTCAGGCCTGCCCTAGAGGAAGAACAAATGAACAAATTCTTCATCCCGGCACAAGACCCGCAGTATTATGAGAGGCTAATGATGATTGAAAACCACAAACTCTCTGACATCATCAAGCTGGGTGAGAGAATTGAAGAAGGTATCAAGAGTGGAATTTTCACTAACTTTGAGGCACTACAGGCCACCAACAAAGCTTGCAGTCTGGTGGTAAATCCAGGAAGAAAGATGCAAGAACGGTAATGGTTGCACAGGGACCCAAATCCCCGTTGGTATACCGAACTTCCCCACTCACCTATCAAGCACCCTCGCCCACATATCAGTCAGCACCTCCACCAACATATCAGCCATCTCCACCTTCTACATATCAGCCTACTTCCCCCAGATATTCCCAACCAGCTCCTGTTTATCATACCTATAACTCTCAACCATCTCACTTCTAATCACCCCCTGCTCGCCAAAATTTCCCGAGACCTCGACCCAACTTTGATCGCAGACCTCCTAAACAATACACCGCCATTGCTGAACCCATCGACCAACTGTATAAAAGATTAAAAGTTGTTGGTTATGTCACTCCTATCCCTGCTATAACCCTTGAAAATCCATACCAATGGGTCAATCCAAACAAGACCTGTGCATACCATTCCGGCATGAAGGGACATACAATTGATAAATGTCGCTCATTGAATGGACATACAATTGATGAATGTCACTCATTGAAAGATAAGATCCAGTCTATGATTGATAACAAGGTCATCTAGGCAAAAGAAGTTGCTCCCAATGTTTGCAACAACCCGCTTCCAGACCATAGGGATGTCAACATGATAGAGATAGAAGAAGATTGGGACCCAAAGGGGTCGATCGGGTTAATTATAGAAGGTGATGACCCAAAGAAGCCAGCAGTCACTCTTAATCCCATCATAGTCCAGATTCAGCCATCCGGAGGCGTCGAGTTAACTACGTCACTCCCATTCAAGTTTGAAACGGCATCACCTGCAAACACACATTTACCGTTCGAGGTTGAAGTTATGTATCCTGCTAAGGCACCCATTCCATTCGAAGTGAAAGTAGCTGCACCAGTCATAGTGACAGTTTCAACCACACCACCTTTCAATGACAAGGTTGTACCTTGGGATTACACGGCTGAAGCAAGAAGGAAAGGTAAAGTCAAGATAGAAGAAGCTGGTGCAGCACAGGGGATGACAAGGACCGGCAAGGTCTATACACCTGAACACTTGGTAGAGTCTAGCAAGAATTAT
Organism: Nicotiana paniculata; assembly: GCA_005239505.1. Taxonomy (NCBI): domain Eukaryota; kingdom Viridiplantae; phylum Streptophyta; class Magnoliopsida; order Solanales; family Solanaceae; genus Nicotiana; species Nicotiana paniculata. The sequence continues at coordinate 13,517 of ML347409.1, forward strand.
TCCAACAAGCCATCCGTCATTGAGACAGGCCCAGATGATCTTTGGAGGAAGGTGCAGGCCAGGGAATACTCAGTCATCGATTAGCTGAACAAAACTCCAGCCCAGATATCCATCCTGTCATTGCTGCAAAATTCAGAGACACACAAGAAAGTGCTGAACGAAGCATACGTGCCAAATAACATAACTAATGGAGAAATGGACAATATGGTAGGTCAAGTATTGGAGCGTCACAAGATCACTTTCTACGAGGATGAGCTGCCACCTGAAGGGCTAAGTCATAACAAAGCATTGCACATCACTGTGCAATATGAGGACTACTTCATCACCGAGATTCTGATCGAGGGGGGATCCAACCTCAATATCTGTCCGTTGAAAACACTCAAGAAATTGGGCAAGGGGTTATGCGAGATCAAAGAAGGATCCATGAATGTAAAGGCTTTCGACGGTTCTCAGAGGTATTCCATTGGTGAAATCAGTCTTTGCCTGCAGATAGGACCTACATGGTTCGAGGTTGAATTTCAGGTGATAGACATATCGGCATCCTACAACCTGTTGTTGGGACGTCCGTGGATACATGCTGCTGGGGATGGGGCATCAACATTGCATCAGTTAGTAAAATTTGAATGGAACCACCAAGAGGTGATCATCCATGGAGACGGAAGCAATCCTATCTATAATCGCCATACCATCTTGGTGATTGAATGTAGAAGAAAGTTGGGTGGAGAAACCTACCACCACATTGAATGGATTAATGAAGTAGACACCGACAAATGGTGGGATAGTAAGATTGAGAGCATACTGAACTGGAGCGGATATGAGCCTGGCAGAGGACTCGGTAAGAATCTTCAGTGGATTTCCAAACTGATACAACTGAAGCAACATGGCACCACTTTTAGGATGGGATACAAATACACATGACAAGAGTACGAGAATTGGTCGCCACCATGGCACGACCCTTACTATCCATTGGAAAAGATGATACCGCCTTTGGAGCAGACCTTCCAGCAGACCGACGTATTAGGGATTCAGAGGAAGAAGAAGCATTGGCGGCCTTGAAAAATCTATTCCTGGAAGATAGTGACATGGACTAATGTGTTATTGTTGAGGAGGAGGAGGAGGAGGAAGGCCCTACCGTCCAAGCTGTGAGTAAAGGATCATTCCTCAAGAATTGGACTGTCAGACCATCCAGGGCCCGACGAGTCCCGGGGTAGCAAGGCTGAACAAACATTCTTTATTTCTTTTTGGCTAATGATTTCCTTTTCACCCTTTCCATTTTTGCATTTTCCAATAAAATCTACAATATTCCAAAACATTCGAAAATAACTTTTACGTTTCAACGAATCTGTATTTATTTATTATCGTTTCTCTCATATTTTATCTATACAACATTACTATTTCATGTCTTGATGAACCAATGAATGTGACATGCAATGAAACAACGTAACAAAAGGACAGTGATTCAGAAGAAGAGATGTCATACCCCATGAAATTATTAGAGAAGTTGAGTATTTTGAAAACAAGCCTAAGTCCAATCTGGAAGAAACCGAGATAGTCAACCTAGGAGATTCAGAAACTGCCAAAGAAATTGGCATCAACATTCATTTATCGCCATCAAAAAAGAGGAATACACCCAGTTCTTGAAAGAGTATGAAGAAATATTTGCATGGTCGTACGATGACATGACTGGTCTAAGTACATCCATTGTGGCCCAAAAGCTGCCGACCAATCCAATGTGCCCGCCAATAAAGCAAAAGCTCAGAAAGTTCAAGCCTGATATGAGTCTGAAAATCAAAGAGGAAGTTACCAAGAAAATCAACACCAAGGTTCTCAGGGTAGTTGAATATCCAACATGGTTAGCCAACACGTGCCAGTGCCCAAGAAAGACGGAAAAGTTAGGGTCTGTGTCGACTACCGGGATCTCAATCGGGCCAGTCCAAAGGATAATTTTCCCCTTCCAAACACACACATCCTGATTGACAATTGTGCAAAGCAAGAACATCAGTCGTTTGTGGATTGTTTTGTCGGATACCATCATACTTGGATGGACGAAGAAGATGCTGAGAAAACGGATTTCATCACGCCGTGTGGAGTCTACTGTTATAAGATGATGCCATTCAGCGTAAAGAATGTTGGGGCCACCTGTATGAGAGCTATGACCACTATCTTCCATCACATAATATACAAAGAAATCTGGGGTGTATGTGGATGACGTCATCATCAAGTCCAAAAAATCAACCGACCATACAGCATATTTGAGAAAGTTCTTCGACAAGCTGCAAAAGTACAACTTGAAATTAAACACCACGAAGTGTGCATTCGGGGTTCCTGCTGGGAAGTTGCTTGGGTTCATCGTCAGCCGCCCGAGGGATAGAATTGGATCCATCAAAGGTCAAAGCCATCCAAGAGTTACCACCGCCAAAGAACAATAAATATGTGATGAGTTTCCTGGGAAACCTTAACTACATCAGCCGATTCATAGCCCAGTCCACGGTTATATGTGAACCAATCTTCAAGATGCTAAAGACAGATGCTGCGACCAAATGGACCGAGGATTGTCAAAAAGTTTTTGACAGAATCAAGGAATATTTGTCAACGCCACCAGTTTTGGTCCCGGTAGAGCCAGGTAGACCCTTGCTACTCTACCTTGCGGTATTAGATGAAGCTTTCGACTGCGTTCTGGGGCAGCATGCTGAGACAAGAAGAAAGGAACATGCTATTTATTACCTGAGTAAGAATTTCACTCCATAGGAGGCACAATATTCTCTACTGGAACGTACCTGCTGTGCTCTAATCTGGGTAGCCCAGAAGCTGAGGCATTACTTCTGTGCCTACACAACATATCTCATATCAAGGATGAATCCCTTGAAGTATATCTTTTAGAAGCCCATGCCACTGGAAAGCTTGCCAAATGGCAAATCATGCTGAGTGAGTTCGACATTGTCTATGTGACTCAGAAAGCAGTCAAGGGGAAACCATTGGAAGATCATCTTGCCAAGAATCGTGTGGGAGGAGAATACGAACCCCTGAAAATGTATTTTCCCGACGAAGAAGTGTCATTCATAGGAGAAGACATTGTAGAATCCTATGACGGTTGGAGAATGTTCTTCGACGGAGCAACCAATTTCAAAGGAGTCAGCATTGGAGCTGTCCTAATATCAGAAACAGGTTAACATAACCCAGTATCTGCCAAACTCAGATTTCCCTGCACCAACAATATGGCAGAATATGAAGCCTGCATCTTAGGGATCAATATGGCCGTTGACATGAATATCCAGGAGTTGTTAGTAATTGGTGACTCAGACCTGCTAATACACCAAGTACAAGAATAATGAGCTACAAAGAACTCCAAGATACTGCCGTATCTGCACTATGTGCAGGAATTGAGAAAGAGGTTCACGAAGACAGAATTTCGGCACGTCCCCAGAATTCAGAACGAGTTTGCCGATGCATTGGCCACTCTATCATCCATGATACAAAACCAAGATAATAACTTTATTGATCCTATTCCAGTAAAAATCCATAGCCAACCATCATACTTTGCCAACGTTGAAGAAGAAGCAGATGGAAGACCATGATTCCACGACATCTGGGAATACTTGTCAAAGGGAGAGTACCCGGAGCTTGCAAATCACACTCAAAAACGCACGCTCTGGAATTGTCCAACAATTTCTTTCTCAGCAGAGGAAACCTATACAGGAGAACTCCCGACTTGGGATTATTAATATGTGTCGATGCAAAGGAAGCTTCCAGACTACTTGAAGAGATTCATGCTGGGACCTGCGGCCCACACATGAATGGTTTTGTCTTGGAAAAGAAAATACTCAGAGCCGGTTACTTCTGGATGACCATGGAAACGGACTACATCCAGTATGCCCGGAAATGCTACCGATGTCAGGTACATGCAGATATGATAAAGGTACCCCAAAATGAGCTCAACGCAACAAGCTTGCCTTGGTCGTTCGCTACCTTGGGAATGAACGGTATTGGACCGATAGAGCCTACCGCCTCAAATGGACACATATTCGTCTTAGTAGCTATTGATTATTTCACCAAGTGGGTCGAAGCAGCATCCTACAAAGTAGTTACTAAGAAAGTCGTGGCAGATTTTGTCCGCGACCGTATCATTTGTCAGTTCAGGGTTCCAGAGTCAATTATCACCGACAACGGCTCCAATCTCAACAGTGATATGATGAAATCCATGTGCGAGACTTTCAAATTCAAGCACAAGAATTCCACAACCTATAGACCTCAGAAGGATAGATCTGTAGATGCCGCCAACAAGAACATCAAGAAGATATTGAGAAAGATGATAGAAAAACACAGACAGCGGCATAAAAAGCTATCATTTGCCTTACTGGGATACCGCACCACAATCCGCACATCAAGTGGGGAAACTCCTTATTTACTGGTTTATGGCACGAAAGTTGTTATTCCTGCCGAAGTGGAGATCCCTTCCTTAAGAGTCATACAAGAAGCTGAGCTTAGCGACACAGAATGGATAAAAGGTCGGTACGAGCAGTTGGCCCTCATAGATGGGAAAAGGATGAATGCAATATGTCACGGACAGCTTTATCAGAGCAGAATGGCCAAAGCTTTCAACAAAAGATTCAAACCAAGACAGTTCACACCAGGGCAGCTGGTGTTAAAGAAGATCTTTCCACATCATGATGAAGCCAAAGGGAAATTCTCTCCCAAATGGCAAGGTCCATACATGGTTCACCGAGTATTAACATGAGGATCTCTTATACTTGCAGAAATGGACGGAGAATTCTTGCCAAAGCCAATCAATTCAGATGCGGTCAAACGCTACTATGTGTAAGTCCTTATGATGTAAAATGAACTACGCCTGACCTGATTCCCGTTTAAGAAGGGATACGTAGGCAGCCCTATGGGTTCAGTCATAATTCAATAAAAATCTCATTTCCCCTCGCATTGGAAACTGGGGCAGAATTTTGAGAAGGACCCTCAAAATTCCAAAGCAAGTTCAGCCAATCACAGCATGTACAACTGTCATATTCATCAACCATCTAACTGGGGCAGAATTTTGAGGAGGACCCTCAAAATTCCATAGTATGAGTGGTTGCAATGTCTTGAACCATGTCACAGTCGTCGGTTCATCTAAATTTCTCACTATATATTTTTCTTATAAAATCATGCATGTTTCAAAATATAGCTCTGTTTAGCAAACGATACCCCGATAACATATCAGGATCATCAGACCAAGCAGAACGAAGCAAGCAAAGCCAGCGGGGATACGAACCAACCTTCCCTATCTACAGAACTCACAATTTTTCTTTGGATGCAGGAATAAAGAACAAACAATTTCAAAGTCACAAACTTCAACACAATCGCAAAAGCAAAGATTACTATCAGCACAAAGAACAAACATGCTCCGTAGTCACCATTCTCACAACAATCGCAATGTCAAAATCTGCTACCAGCTAAGAAATTCTACTATTATTTACTATTTATTCTTCTGCATAAGGCTAAGCTCCGCCTTCATCTTTCTTGGGACTAAGCTCTGTCCCGCATTTTGCATGAGGCTAAGCTCTACCTCCATTTTCATAAGGCTAATCGCTGCCTTCCTATCTGCATGAGGTTAAGCTCTACCTCCACCCGACATGTCGAAATCTGCTACCAGCTAAGAAATTCTACTATCATTTACTATTTATTCTTCTGCATAACGCTAAGCTCCGCCTTCATCTTTCTTGGGACTAAGCTCTGTACCGCATTTTGCATGAGGCTAAGCTCTGCCTCCATTTGCATAAGGCTAATCGCTGCCTTCCTATCTACATGAGGTTAAGCTCTTATCCTATCTCTAGTTATTCAAATTTGTGTTATAATGACCCTTAGTAGGTGCCCTAACGTACCTTAATTCGTTAGGTGGCGACTCTTTAATTCCTTACCCCTTTCCCAAAAGGAAACGAGTTGTCCCAATAATTTCAAAAACCCCGAATGATCCGATAGGAGAGGAAAAAGGGGGCGCGACAATTTTATGGCGACAGTCGGACATATCTGAGTCGCGTTAGTTTGGCCGGAGCCTTATGACGGTGGTCATTGTATTTGGCCGTAACCTTTTAGTCCCCAAGTGAGATAGCCTCAGCATCTATATCGAGGGTGTGCCTTTTTAGGGGTCTTACAAGTTCGGATATATAGTATTGACTTTGATATCGGGATTATGCCTTTTTAAGGTATTACAAACTTGTACATGCATTGCTTGAGGTCTTATAGTTTTGATGTTGCCTCATGGAGGGCTTACATTGGTGCCTCATGTAGGGATAATGAGCTCGAAGTTGCCGACCCTGAGGTCTTATGGCTTTGAGTTTTTGATGAATCGATGGGATGACTGTCGAGGACAGTCCCCGAATCGGGGTTATGCCTTTTTTAAGGTCTTACAAATTTGACATTGCCTCGTTGAGTCTTACAAGTTTGAGCGTGCCTTGTTGAGGTCTTAGATTGTTGATATTGCCTCATGGAGGGCTTGTGTTGTCGATGTTGCCTCATGGAGGGCTTATGCTATTGATATTGCCTCGTGGAGGGCTTACGCTGCTGATATTACCTCATGGAGGGCTTCATTGGTGCCTCATGGAGGGCTTATGAGCTTGAAGTTGCCAGCCCTGAGGTCTTATGGCTTCGAGTTTTCTATGACTCGATGGGGCAACTGTCGAGGACAGTCCCCGAATCGGGGTTATGCCTTTTCTAAGGTCTTACAATGTTGACGTTGCCTCGTTGAGGGCTTACAGATGCGATATTTCCTCATGGAGGGCTTATATTATCGACATTGCCTCATGAAGGGCTTATGTTGTTGATATTGCCTCGTGGAGGGCTTACGTTGCTTATATTGCCTCATGGAGGGCTTACATTGGTGCCTCATAGAGGGCTTATGAGCTCGAAATTGCCGGCCCTAAGGTCTTATCGCTTCGAGTTTTTCATGACTCGATGGGGCGACTGTCGAGGACAGTCCCCGAATCGGGGTTATGCCTTTTTTAAGGTCTTACAAATTTGACATTACCTCGTTGAGGGCTTACAGATGCGGTATTGCCTCATGGAGGGCTTATATTGTCGACATTGCCTCATGAAGGGCTTATTTTGTTGATATTGCCTCATGGAGGGCTTACGTTGCTGATATTGCCTCATGGAGGGCTTACATTGGTGCCTCATGGAGGGCTTATAAGCTCGAAGTTGCTGGACCTGAGGTCTTATGGCTTCGAGTTTTTGATGACTCGATGGGGTAACTATCGAGGACAGTCCCCGAATCGGGGTTATGCCTTTTTTATGGTCTTACGAATTTGACGTTGCCTCGTTGAGGGCTTGCATATGCGACATTGCCTCATGGAGGGCTTATATTGTCGACATTTCCTCATGGAGGGCTTATGCTATTGATAGTGCCTCTGCCTCATGAGTGCTTACGTTGTTGATATTGCCTCATTGAGGGCTTACATTAGTGCCTCATGGAGAGCTTATGAGCTCGAAGTTGCCGGCTCTAAGGTCTTATAGCTTCGAGTTTTTGATGACTGTATGGGGCGAATGTCGAGGACAGTCCCTGAATTGGGGTTATGCCTTTTTTAAGGTCTTACAAATTTGACGTTGCCTCGTTTAGGGCTTACAGATGCGATATTGTCTCATGGAGGCTTATATTGTCGAAATTGCCTCATGGAGGGCTTATGTTGTTGATATTTCCTCGTGGAGGGCTTACGTTGTTGATATTGCCACATAGAGGGCTTACTTTGGTGCCTCATGGAGGGCTTATGAGCTCGAAATCGCCGGCCCTGAGGTCTTACGGCTTCGAGTTTTTGATGACTCAATGGGGCAACTGTCGAGGACAGTCCCTGAATCAGGGTTATGCCTTTTTTAAGGTCTTACAAATTTGATGTTGCCTCGTTGAGGGCTTACAAGTTTAAGCATGCCTCGTCGAGGTCTTACAGATGCGATATTGCCTCATGGAAGGCTTATATCGGTTCCTCATGGAGGGCTTATGAGCTCGAAGTTTCCTGCCCTGAGGCCATACGGCCTCAAATTTTTGGTGTCAGTCCCCGAGTGTTTGGAAATTTCTTGCCCGGGGCCCGTTTCTTGCAAATAGCAAACTTCTTTGACGCGTGAAGTGTTTTGATGATAAAATATTCTCCTCCAATTACTTGGTACAAGTGTACATTTTTTCACCATCGAGGGTTCGGTTATTCTATATGGACACGGTTCATTCGACCATTTGGTCTTATACATCGTTCTCCTGTCGAGACCCTCTTTGGCACATTTCAGTTTCTCCGAGGAGGTGATCTCCCGAGGAGACACCCCTCAGTATTTGAGGCTGATCGAAGAGAGGCCATGAATATTTGGTGAGTTCTCCTTAGGTAGCATATGTATGTTGTCTCGTTAAAAAACCTCGTCGGTAAAACCCGTTTGGGATAAAATCCAACATGAGGGAAAAAGAGCGCAACGCATGCTTTAAAACCTAAGATCTTCGAGATGGAGGGTGTTGGGGTGTCTTCCATCGGTCACCTGTAAAAAATTATTGTGAAGCACAAAATGAAAAGGGAGAAAGTTATAACTTAGCAATAATAGCACCTGAGCATTGATACGTTACAATTCTTTGGATGTTGCTCGCGTTCCATGGTCGCGAGTTTGTAGGACCCTTTGCCGATAACTCCGAGGACGCGGTACAGTCCTTCCGAATTCGGGCTTAGCTTTCCTTCGTTAGGGTTTTGAGCGTTTAGGGTGACTTTTCTTATGACTAAGTCTGCAAGTCCGAAATGTCTCGTGTTATAGTATATTTCGATCCTTTGTTTTTGGGCGGCCATCACTTTTCATCTAATAGTTCGAGGGTTGTAGTCATGGCCTCATTTTTTGCGTCCTCGGTGGAATGTCGGTATCTGGCACATGGCTCTCCGACCTCGACTGGTATCAAAGCCTCGGACCCATATACCAAAGAGAATGGAGTCTCTCCTGTGCTCGATCTAGAGGTTGTCCGATATGCCCATAGCACTTCGGGCAGCATTTCTCTCCATTTTCCTTTTGCATTTTCTAACTTCTTCTTCAAGTTTTGAATGATGGTATTGTTTGTGGACTCGGCCTTACCATTTTCACATGGGGTGGTAGGGAATTGATAGGATCCTTTTGATTTTGTGATCTTCGAAAAACTTTGTTACTTTACCTCCGATGAACTGCTTCCCATTGTCAGTCATAAATAAAATAAATCTAGCCTTACCTGGCACCGTTGGTAGGGACCGACGATGTCCATTCCCCATTTCCTGAACGGCCATGGGGATAGACTGGATGTAGATGTTCGCCGGGTTGGTGGATCAATTGTGCAAATCTTTGAAACTTTTCGCATTTTCGGACGAACTCTTTGGTATCCCTTTCCATGATGTCCCAATAGTAACCTGCTCTGATCACCTTTGGAATTAAGGAATCGGCACCAGAGTGATTCCCGCAGGTGCCCTTGTGGATTTCTTGGAGCACGTAATCGATGTCTCCTTACCCCAAGCCTACTGCTAGGGGTCCATCAAAGGTTCTTCTGTACAGAGTTCCATTCTTGTCGAGTGAAAATCTAGCTTCTTTGGGGGCCCTTGATTCTTTTCGGTCCGTGGGCAGCTTCCCACTTCCCAAATAATTGATGTACTTATTTCTCCAATACCATGTCAAGCTGGTGGAGTTGATTTCGGCATGGCCTTCTTTAATCACCGATTTGGATAGCTGAACCACAACCCAAGGGAGTAGTCATCTTCTTCGACGGATGATCCCATGTTTGCGAGTGCATCAGCCTCGCTGTTTTGTTCTCGGGGTATGTGGACCAAAGTCCATTCTTTGAAGCAACGCAAAGTGACCTGAAGTTTATCTAGGTATTGTTGCATCCTGTCCTCTCGAACCTCGAAGCACCCATTTTCCTGATTTACTACAAGAGGGGAATCACATTTTGCTTCGATGACTTCTGCTCCCAGGCCTTTGGGAAATTCGAGACCTGCAATCATAGCCTCATACTCGGCTTCGTTGTTAGTCAGCTTTGCAGTTTTTATAGATTGTCAATCAAGCTACCCGTAGTTAGCTTCAGAACTATACCGAGCCAGGATCCTTTCACGTTCGAGGCACCATCGGTGAATAGGGTCCATACCCCTGACGCTGTGCCCGTTTTTAGTAGAAGTTCTTTTTCTACCTCAGGCACAAGGGCGGGCATAAAGTCGGCCACGAAGTCCATTTAAATTTGGGACTTGATAGCCATTGGGGGCTGATATTCGACATTATATCCCCCGAGTTCGATGGCCCATTTGGCCAGTCGGCCCGATAATTTGGGTTTATGCAATATATTTCGAAGAGGATACATCGTTAAAACACATACACGGTGACATTGAAAATAAGGCTTCAATTTTCAAGATGCACTTATTAATGCAAGAGCTAATTTTTCTAAGTGTGGATACCTGGTTTCAGCATCTCCTAGGGTTCGACTCACATAGTAGACAGGGAATTGCGTACCTTGCTCATCTCGAACCAACAAGCCTTTTACCACTACCTCGGACACTGCTAAGTACAAATACATTATTTCGTCTTCCATTGGGGTGTGGAGCAAAGGCGGGCTCGAGAGATACCGCTTTAACTCCTACAAGCGTGTTGGCACTCCGGAGTCCACTCGAAGTTGTTTTTCTTTTTGAGTAGGGAGAAAAATTGATGGCTCCGATCTGATGACCTCGAGATGAATCAGCCTAACGCCGATATCCGCCCGGTCAGCCACCGTACGGCCTTCACATTGTTTACCACTGTGATTTCTTCGATGGCCTTGATTTTGTTGGGGTTGATTTCAATCCCCCTGTTTGATACCATGAAGCCTAAAAACTTTCCTGAACCCAGGCTGAAGGCGCATTTCTTAGGGTTGAGCTTCATGTTGTAGCTTTTAAGGATGTCAAAAGTTTCCTGCAAATGAGTCAAATGGTCCTCTGTGCGCAGGGATTTAACCAGCATGTCATCAATGTAAAGTTCCATAGATTTACCTATTTGACGTTCGAACATCTTATTAACGAAGCGTTGGTACGTGGCCCCTGGATTTTTTAGCGCCGAAGGGCATTACATTGTAGCAGCGTGCCATACTTCGTAATGAACGATGTTTTTTCCCTATTCTCGAGGTTCATTTGAATTTGATTGTACCCAGGGTAGGCGTCGAGAAAGGTGAGGATCTCGTGGCCAGCCGTGGCATCAATCAAGCGATCGATGTTGGGCAATGGGAAAGAATCTTTAGGGCATGCCTTATTTAAGTCTTTATAATCTACGCACATTCTTAATTTGTTCCCTTTTTTGGGAAATACTACATTGGCCAACCATTCGGGATATTTTACTTCCCTGATGGATCCTATTTTGAGGAGTTTCATTACCTCGTCTTTGACAAATGCGTGCTTTACCTCGAACTGAGGCCTCTTTTTTTGCTTCATCGGTTTGAACCTGGGGTCGACGCTTAGCCGATGGATGGTTATTTCTGGTGGGATCCCTGTCATGTCTAAGTGGGACCAGGTAAAGCAGTCAACTTTGTAAACAAGAAATTGAATGAGCTTCTTCCTGAGTTCGGGGGTCAATCCCGTTCCCAAGTATACCTTTCGATCTGGAAGATGTCCCATCAAAACAGCTTGCTCCAGGTCTTTGACCGTTGATTTTGTTGTATCTGATTATTCGGGGGCAACGAAGGTTCGAGGGGTGAGGAAGTCTTTTTCATCATCCTCGGGAACCTGTTTATATTCTGACCCCTCCGAGGTGGAGTATATGGGTGCCATGCCATGTACTGCTAATATTTTCTTTGTCGCGTGTTGCTCTCCATACATTGTTTTTACGCCATCTTTAGTTGGGAACTTCAACATCTGGTGGAGAGTTGATGGTACTTCCCTCATGCTGTGTATCCATGGCCTTCCAAGCAGGGCGTTGTATCTCGTGTTACCCTCGATGCCATGAAACTTGGTATCCTGAACTGTACTAGACGCATTGACTGAGAGGGTGACTTCCCCCTTCTTCATTTCGCTCGTCATGTTAAACCCACTGAGGGATCGAGAATCGGGTATGATTTGTTCGGGCAGTTCGAGCTACTCCACTACCCCCAATCCGGTATATTGGCCGAGCTACCTTGATCCACAAGCACACGTTTAATTTGAATGTTATTTAAGAGAAATGAATTACCAGTGCATCATTATGTGGTTGGGACAAGGTCTCGATGTACTCTTCGCTGAATGAAACAACATCTTCAGGAATGTAGCTCCGAGTTCGCTTTTCCCCGGTGATGGGCACTTTGGCCCGTTTGAACACAGGTCCTTGCGGGAAATCGGTTTCTCCAATAATAACTGAATGGCGTGCTGGGGTTTTCTGGCCCATTCTTCCCGTTCGATTCTCTTTCTCGGAAGTGGTTCTTGTCTCGATCGTTGAGAAATTCTCAAAGATGCCTTTTGTTGATCAATTGGGAGTTTATATTGACATGCATAGCGTTGCACGAGTCTTCGTCAACGGGGATTTGTACTAGTGCCCCTTCAGGGTTTTGCGGCTTTACAACAACACTTGAAGCAGCTGCGTCATTCTCTCCATGATCCTCAGGACAGTTGTTTTCATGTGAATTTATCGATTTAGACATTTTCTGACCTGAAATTGAAGATTCTTAGACAAGAAAAAGTGTAAAGAATAACTTGTGTTTTTAGAAAACCAGCACTAACATAATCACTATTATTTTTAGCCCTGCGGTGGGCGCCAAACTATTTACCTCGAAAATGGTAATTACAATTATATTTGATTTTGTGGTTCTAAAAATATGTGATATGTTTTAATACCAGTTGTTTAGGCAATAGATGCTAAGTGAGAGGTAAGAAAATGAGATAAGAGCGAAGGATAATGAGATTGTGCAAACCGAGCAGGTGAGAGACGGGGTCTCAAACTTGGTCGAAATAGGCCTCGAGGTCGAGCTCGAGAGCTTGACAGAGGGCGGTCGGGGAGGACACAACAGTATTGAAGGCCTCGAAGGTGGCCTATTTATGATCAATAACGAGTAATAACTAAAGAGCAATTAATGAACACAATAAATGAAAGGCAATAAATCAATGGAACAATTGTAGAGAATGTTTGAGTTAAAGAGTAAAGAATGTTCTTGTTCTTGTATTGAATATCATGTGTCTTACAAAATGACAAGGGTCCACTATATATAAGAGGGGGAATCCCAACATAGTACATGTGTAATTATTACAAAGATAAACAGCTAGTACATCTATTTAACATCACGGTACGGACTTGTACTATCTTTGCAGACTTGGTCAACCTTAACCACGTGTCCTTTGGGAATTTCTTGCTTTTTCATGATGGTCTTCGATCTTTACTCTGTCTCGAGGTACATTGATCCCTCGGAATACACTCCTCGAGGAATTCTCCTCGGGGTTTAACTTTGGAACCTGCTCTGATATAATCGAGGTCGAGGCTCGGAGCGTTGTAGAAACTTTAAAATCGGCCTTCGCTGGTTTTGCCGTATACAAACATTAAACTAGTACTTCTAGCATTTCTGATGTCTTGATATGTCTTCGGACTGTAGTTTTAATCTATCGTAACAATTTATGAATCAATATTAATATAATTTTACGAGAGCAAGATAGGTATCTTTAGATGTGCTTGTCAGCTGTAATAAATCTCTTCTTCTATTTTAGACAATCAGATCATCCAAAGGATTTCCAAATGTAAACTTTCTTAAAATATGAGATTTATAATCTTGAAAATAAAATAAATTGATCTATTACAAAATATAAATATCATGTAAAAGTTCCATGACAATATTGTATTAGTAAAAAATAGACATTACACCTGTAATATCTTGGATGACAAAGCAGTATACATGGAACAATGGAAGGGCGACAACTGTATGAAAGCTTGGAAAGAGGTACGGAGCAAAGAGGTACGGGGTAAACACCCACGAGATAATTAGAAGCGGAAGCTCCATTCTAATTGAGAAGTTGAAGAGACACGGTTAGAATGAACCAGGGCAAAATAAAGGGCAGATTCATAGATCTTCAATCAATGAGCTAAACGTTACAGAATCTTCACGCAAAAGTTACGATTACTTATTGTAACATTACATTAATGATATAAATATTCATTAATGCTTAATCATTAAGAAGTAGACGTTATATTAAGAAATTACCTATAAAAGGAAGTAAAATCTCACTTGTATGGACACGTTCGAACCACTATCGAAATATACTTACTTTTATGCTATCTTATTGCTTTCTTATTTACAAGTCTAAATCCTATTATTAGCTAATCTCTTTAGTTATCAGAAGCTCGTGTACTTCTTAAAATATCTTTGGCTAAGAATTCAATTCTTTGGTTAAACAAATTGGTTTTGTTACCGGGAATCTGATAATCTTTGTTTTTTTTCTCGAATAACCTTTATCGAATCATGTCGAATACCAACGGAAACAACCAACAAACAACTGGAACCCCAGTTCCATCGCCTCAGGGATCCCCGCGAGATTCAAGAGACAACTCCTCAGAAAGATCAACAACTCACAACAATGATCAAATTGGAAACGAGCAAACAAGAGAACAAGACCATGTGAAGCAGATGGTTAGTGAATATGTGAGTGAAGCTCTTCAAGCTTTCATGAGGGGGCTACCAACTATCTCACTTACTCCTCCTCCAAACAACACCACGACTGTAGAAAATCCACAATCTGGACTAGCAAATTCAGGAAGTAGAGGCACTCTAAATAAATCACTTGGAGGAAGACCAGGTATGTCTAATAATTCAAATTTACAATCTTTAATACTAACCTTGCAGAAACAGGTGAAGGAACAAAATGATCGCATCGAGAAAATTCCTGGAGTACCACCTATCATCAAGGGTATTGATATTGATAAATACTCTCAACAACCCTAGAAGCCAAGTGCAACACCTTTGCCGATTCCCAAGAAATTCAAATTGCCTGACATACCAAAGTACGATGGGACAACTGATCCACGTGATCATGTTACTTCTTTCACCACTGGAATAAAAGGCAACAACCTGACTAAGTAAGAAATTGAATTCGTATTGGTCAAAATGTTTGGAGAGACACTCACCAAAGGAGCATTAACATGGTATTCTCTTTTGCTCGAAAATTTTGTTGATTCTTTTGATGAGCTTGTAGATTTGTTTATAAAAGCACCTTCCGGTGCACAAAAAGTGGAAAATAGAATGGAAGACATATTCAAAATAAAACAGGGAGATACAGAGTTCTGAATTCCTAGATAGGCTTCAACATGAAAGGATGCTTCTACCAAGAGTACCTAACAAGGGCAGCTATGGCCTTTGCAAGTAATTTGAACGATAAAAGATCTGAATCCACGAGGAGACTTAAAGAAAGCTTGAGAGAGTTCCCAACTACGACATGGAACAATGTTTATAACAGGTACAACACCAAATTATGAATTGAAAAAGATACTATTTCCCAATCAAAAGCAGAAGACATGAAAGGAGAACTGGAAAAAATAGGTACGATCCATACATGGGACATTCGGGACGAGAGGCTCGTTTCAAATTTGAAAACCCACGGTCTAATCACAGACCGTCGAATAAATATTCGAGCTCATCATCATCAAGATTCAGAAAGGATCGAGATGAGCGAAATCGAGGTAATACAAGAATTGGAGATTACAGTTTCAATATAAGTGTCACGACCCAACCTATGGGCCGCGACGGGCACCCTGTACCTTACTCAACCGATTACGAACATAACATATCTTTATTATCATACTATCACGGGTAAATGTGCCAAAATGGTCATCATGACATAATCGAAATAAAACATAAGGGAATGCTAGACATAGGATGACCTAACATGATATAGAAACTTATACATGTGACATACGCGCCTATAAGGCTGACATGACCATTTGTAAACTCAAAACATAAGCCGACAAGGCCATACAAGTATCCATATACCTAAAATTTGTCTACAAGCCTCTAAGAGTACATAAACATCAAAAAGGTCGGGACAGGGCCCAGCCATATCAGTCAATGCATGTCCCAAACATACTGACCAAATAGGCAACTCCGGAGCAAGTGGAGTGCAGCAACACCTTCCGCTGAGCTGATAGCCTACTAGGAGGACTGTCAACCTGTCTATCGGGACCTGCGGGCATGAAACGCAGCATCCCCAAGAAAAAGGGACGTCAGTACGAATAAAGTACTGAGCATGTAAGGCAGAAAAGCATAACTAAGAACAGTAATGTAAAGAGAGATGTAGGAGATACAACCTGTAGCATCTGATTGCCTCTAAGAGATAGTGACATGAATTGTGTGATACATATATATACATAATCTTTTAAAAACATCCGCCTCTGTGGGCATCATCATCATCATATCATACCCGGCCTTGAAGAGGACTCGGTAATAACATACCCGGTAATCATAAGGATCGGTAGAATCGTACCCGGCCACGTGGAGCTCGGTAAACCCAACTGATCAGTGGCTGCACAATAGGTGTCGTACCCGACCGACTATAGCGCGGCTCGGTAGAGTAAAATATATTCTATATATAATGCATGTTGGACTCATGGAATCACGCTCTAAACCTTTTGGAGTGACGTAAAGTAGTTGCACCTTCGATTAACATTATGGACATCATACAATCAATATGAACTTCACTAGGACTCAAGGATCATACATACTTTCTTAGAATAAGTTTGTAAGGAAAGAAAAACATGGACAACCTTAGTTGCTAGGAGTAGATTCATTATGAAATAACGTATCGTTTACGTTCGTTTCACTTTAGATCATGCCAAAAGAATGAAGGAAGTGCTTTAACATACCTTATCATAATCTTTCTACTCACCAAGTTGAACTCGCCTCTTCGCACCTTAATCTACAACAATGATAATAATACTATCATTAAGTGACGAAAGGTACAACTATCGCACAACGAACGACAAGCTTATTTTGTATAAATCGGGCAGCATCACCCCTATAATCCTTACTTCCTCCAAATTCAAGATAACACCAAAAACACAACAACAAAAACATATATGAATTAATTTCCAGCCTTATATACACCATAAAATACTACAAAGCATCCCAACACACCGCAATATCTTCATACACAAAATGACCACAGTAGTAGTGTCAAACGACCCGAAAATGTTACGAATAACGACCAGCCCACAACCCTACATATATATGGTGTTTCTCCACAAACTTCATCCTCAAAAACACCACAAAACAATAGTGAATTATGCAGCCCAACATCAACATAAAACAGTCCACAAAACAATCCGCTACAAGTGAATAACTCGAACTCACGGCTTTCGATCACCGTCCCGTGAGTTCTTACAAGTATAAAACAAATTACCATGAATTTACAGCAGAAAAAATGGATGAAAGAGAGCAGTAAACTTATCTTATTTGTTGGATAACTCAGCCCTTATCTTGGTTCTTCAAATTCTAGGTTTTACGCCCCAATTAGAACTTGAAAGGAAGAGAAAATTAATTAGGGTTTGTGGGTAATTTTTGGGAGGAAGTTTGCAGGGGTTTAGGTCTGGTTGTTTGTGATATATAATGAGGGATATATTTAGATGAGCCCTTAAATAAAATTTTTGTCCGACACGAAATTGCTTCTTTTTGGGCTCTCATTTAACCAAGTAGGTGACACACCTACTTGTCACCTAGCAGCCTGTGCAGTCTCGCAAAAATGCATATTTCTCTCTAATTCGATGTCGTATTGGAAAACGGTTAAATGAGTTAAAACTAGAATCGTAGATATTAAATTTGGTAGCTTGATAATACCCTAATTCCAAGTGTATTGTGAGAAAATCTCATCTACATTTGACCTAATTTTCAGCATATTTGTGAATGTAACTTGTGATGATCTTTGCCAACTTTTGTTCCATAAGTTGCTTGACTTCAAAACGTAGCACACGACTATCATACGAAGAAAATAACTCATAGAATAACCTCCTTATCATGTAATTAACCATAGATCTACATGTTATAACATTATAGATGTATCGACTTTCGACGAACTTATTTTCTTCAATTTGTTTAACTTCTAAGCCTTCCAACCCTCTTGGTACTTGCAGTCCATGATCTTAAATATTTTTAACCTCCAAGTTAACATGATTAACTTAATTTATGTACTTACAAAGACGAATAAATTGACTTACGACGTACTCTCACGTACGAAATTATGGTGTGTAACATTATTCCCCCCTTTGGAATATTCGTCCTCGAATGTTGAATGATGCACTTATCTGTGTCTTGAACAATAGCTTTTACGAATATTATAATATTTTCTTTGCCATCTAAGGAGTTGTTCGGTGAATAAATCCAAATGCTAGAGCATTCCCCCCTTTAGGCCTCTTTCTCACACTACGACTTGTGGTCGAAATTCTTCCAATCTCGTAACTGTTTTTACCTTCTTTCATGCAGCCTGTACGATTCTAACCTTGAATGTGCGCCAATGCGAGTCTTATCTCCTTTTTTTGTTAGATTTTAACCAATCTCTAGGCTTCACTTTGTGAACATATATAGTACTATGACAAGCTGTCCCTCTGGCATCTATAGGTATACTAAAGTTCTTCGCTTGGTACATTGTCGAACTTATGACTATTGCTATATTTTGTTTCATGGCCTCAGTTATCTATGCTTATGGATTTAACACAACTAGGTAGGTCATACTATACTATAACTCTTACTTCGGTTTATTATTATCGAGGCCTACCACCCAACCCCAGGTTATTCTCTCCCTGCTTATCCTATATGTATAAATCTAAGCCATTTAATGCTTCCTTATTACTGTTCATCTTAAGAATGACAGCCTAATCTCATCTCATAATTTGTAACTTTCATCCATCTATTTCTGATTCACCTTAATGTTGATCTATAATCTACCACTGATAACTTGAAACCTCTTATATAATATATCGTCACTAGGGTTCACGTCTCATCGAGGAATATCTGAAGTGATTTGCCTGATCCACTTAGGGATGATACTTACTCCAATAACTGTATTCCATAGCATCCCAATGTGATTCATCCTATGGGGGTATTCTAATCCCGTGCAGTTCATGAAATCCTTTTTCTCAAAATCATTACTCAATCAAAGGCCTAAACGTCATCCTCTTATCATTTATCACAGTTACACCCTTACTTTACCACCAGGTAGCATTCCGTCTATTCTAAATGCTACTAGTTTTAAACTCCTTTGAGTTCACTCATGCTGTACTGACCTTTTTATAACTTTATGGAAACCATCAACTCTCTTGTTGTAATGGGTTTAATCCCGAGGACTTACCTATTCTTGTCACCTTCTCACTCACCTTTTCTTATCCTTACTCCTGTCTAGCTAAAACCTTGTTGCTCTACCATAATTTAGCTTGCGACCTACGCATATCTATTAATACTACTTGCAACCTTCCTTTTAACATGCTAGCACCATAGATTTCCTTTCATGCCTTCTCACTTGTCTTTAAATGTAAGCAACTATTTTTCATGGTCGTTATGCCACTTACTGCATGGATACTTGGCTTATCTTAGTCCCCACGAATACTGGAGTTCCCTGTAACTCATATGATCTCAATTATCAACTCTTGATTTTTTTTTCTTCTTCCCATTCATTAGCCACGATAGGTGACATTTTCTTTTGTAGTGCATACAATATTATAGTGAGACTGCTGTTACAAGACCATTTCATCTTTAGGTCACTATGCTTATGTTGAAGCCTTATTCCTTATTTCCTCAGCATCTCTGAAATTCTCACGATGCCGACTATTACCAATTCCCTCAATCCCTAATACATGTTCGATTATTTTTTTACTATCCCATGCTAATTTCTATTACTCGGGGGGTCTAACTTTTCCTTCTGGTAATCGCGTTGGACTCACCGACTCATTTCATGAAATGAGGATATGACTTTAGGGCCTATACTTTTATTGTCTCAAGGAATGTCTCCTCTTGTCTTTTCCTTCACTTGACTATAGACTCTATCATCCTGTCATATTTTGATTTGCCGTTATCACTCATTTATCACATCTTACTCATAATGCTTCATTTACTCTCTTCTTATTCTCATGTTGATATCTATGTCTATTACCTCATTCTGAAACTTGAACAAAACAACCTTTCTCTTTTAAAACCCTTTGCACCATCTCATTGGCTCCTGAGTCTACTAACATTCACTCTTTACTAGGGGCAGAAGTGATCCTAAGGTAAATATTCATCCCTTCTAGGATTCCAATGCCTATCTTCTAAACTTTCGGACATTCTAGAGTGCACCATCTGGCTATCTCCTAATGAGAACTATTAGCATGTCCTGCACTACCCTCCAAAAATGTTACATAATGGTAACAATCCATCCAACATTTTGGGTTACTTTAACCCTAACTGCATCCTGATATCCCGTCCTTCTCTTAAGCTATATCGGTTAGCTCTCATAGGGCATAACTGAGATGAATGTGGCCAATTGTATATATCTCTATTACTGTTGAAAGTAGCGCAGAATGCTTATATTTCTCTGCCTGGAATGTAAATACTGATAATCTTCACTAACTGAGTACCTCGTACCCCTCTTCACCTTGCTCCTTTTACTTGTTGAAACTTGTATCTACCTTATGATTCTCTCGTTATTTTTTTTCTTTACCAAATGGGTGGATAGATATACATTCCTTACGACTCCTTACCAAGAAGCTTACACGTCTTAGTATACACATAATATGCTGAATACCTCACAAATACTCATCATAAGCATTGTGCAAAATTGAATTACTCTTACTCAACTCTTCCAAATCCACATTGCAATCTCCGACCAATCGTCTTTCAAGATGTAGGTATCGTCGTATTATGAATAAGATAAAATTTAGGAAATTGAGTTCTTACAACTGAGCTCTACCACACGATCTAGAGTAAGAAGAAAGAGTGACATTCCTAAATGCCCTATAGCCTCCTGCTTATAAGTGTGGTGCACAACACACCCATAAACAAGACTCTACTAGACACGGCTTGTAAACATCCCTATGAAAGAACTGCTCTGATACCACTTTTGTCACGACCCAACCTATGGGCCGCGATGAGCACCCGGTACCTTACTCATCCGAGTACCAACATAATATATCTTTCTTATCATACTATCACGGGTAAATGTGTCAAAATGGTCATCATGACATAATCGAAATAAAACATAAGGGAATTCTAGACATAGGACGACCTAACATGATATAGAAACTTATACATGTGACATACGCGCCTATAAGGTTGACATGACCATTTGTAAACTCAAAACATAAGCCGACAAGGCCATACAAGTATCCATATACCTGGCATTTGTCTACAAGCCTTTAAGAGTACATAAACATCAAAAAGGCCTGGACAGGGCCCAGCCATACCAGTCAATGCATGTCCCAAACATACTGACCAAATAGGCAACTCCGGAGCAAGTGGAGTGCAGCAACACCTTCCGCTGAGCTAATAGCCTACTAGGAGGACTGTCAACATGTCTATCGGGACCTACGGGCATGAAACGCAGAATCCCCAAGAAAAAGGGACGTCAGTACAAATAAAGTACTGAGTATGTAAGGCAGAAAAGCATAACTAAGAACAGTAATGTAAAGAGAGATGTAGGAGATACAACCTGTAGCATCTGATTACCTCTTAGAGATAGTGACATGAATTGCGTGATACATATATATACATAATCTTTTAAAAACATCCGCCTCTGTGTTCATCATCATCATCATATCATACCTGACCTCGAAGAGGACTCGGTAAAAACATACCCGGCCATCATAAGGCTCAGTAGAATCGTACCCGGCCACGTGGATCTCGGTAAACCCAACTGATCATTGGTTTCACAATAGGTGACATACCCGGCCGACTATAGCATGGCTCGGTAGAGTAAAATAGATACTATAGATAATGCATGTTGGACTCATGGAATCACGCTCTAAACCTTTCGGAGTGACGTAAGGTAGTTGCACCTTCGATTAACATTATGCACATCATACAATCAATATGAACTTCACTAGGACTCAAGGATCATACATACTTTCTTAGAATAACTTTATAAGGAAAGAACAACATGGAAAACCTTAGTTGCTAGGAGTAGATTCATTATGAAATAGCGTATCGTTTACGTTCATTTCACTTTAGATCATGCTAAAAGAGTGAAGGAAGTGCCTTAACATACCTTATCACAATATTCCTACTCAACAAGTTGAACTCGCCTCTTCACAACTTAATCTACAACAACGATAATAATACTATTATTAAGTTACGAAAGGTACAACTATCGCACAACGAACGACAAGCTTATTTTGTATAAAAACGGGCAGCATCTCACCTATAATCCTTACTTCCTCCAAATTCAAGATAACACCAAAAACACAATAACACAACAACAACAACATATATACATTATTTTCCAGCTTTATATACACCATAAAATACTACAAAACAGCCCAACACACCGCAATCTCTTCATACACAAAATGACCACCGTAGTAGTGTCAAACGACCCGCAAATGTTACGAAGAACGACAAACCCACCACCCTACATCTAGATGGAGTTTCTCCACAACCTTCCTCCTCCAAAAATCCACAAAAAGTAGTGAAATACGCAGCCCAATAGCTACATAAAACAGTCCACAAAACAGTCTGCTACAAGTGAATAACTCGAACTCACGGCTTCCGATCACCGTCCCGTGAGTTCTTACAAGTATATAACGAATTACCATGAATTTACAGCAGAAAAAATGGATGAAATAGAGCAGTAAACTTACATTATTTGTTGGATAACTCATCCCTTATCTTAGTTCTTTAAATTCTAGGTTTTACCCCAAATTAGAAATTGAAAGAGAGAGAAAATCAATTAGGGTTTGTGGGTAATTTTTGGGAAGAAGTTTGCAGGGGTTTAGGTCTGGTTGTTTTTGATATATAATGAGGGTTATATTGCAGGAGATGAGCCCTTAAATAAGCTCTTTGGCCGACCCGAAATTGCTTCTTTTTGGGCTCTCATTTAACCAAGTAGGTGACATACCTACTTGTCACCTAGCAGCCTTCGCAGTCTTGCAAAAAAGGCATATATCTCTCTACTCCAATGTCGTATCGACAAACGGTTAACTGTGTAAAAACTAGACTCCTATATCTTAAATTTCGTAGCTAGATCATACCCTAATTCCAAGTATTTTGGGAGAAAAGCTCATCTACATTTGACCTAAATTTCAGCATATTTGTGAATGTAACTTGTGATGATCTTTGCCAACTTTTGTTCCATAAGTTGCTTGACTTCAAAACATAGCACACGACTATGATACGACAAAAATAACTCATAGAATAACCTCCTTATCATGTAATTAACTTGGAGGTTACAAATCATAAGCCGTCCAACCATCTTGGTACTTGCAGTCCATGATATTAAATATTTGTAACCTCCAAGTTAACATGATTAACTTACTTTATGTACTTTCAAAGACAATCTCATTTCAGAGCTTAAATAAATTGACTTACGACGTACTCTCACTTACGAAATTATGGGGTGTCACAGTAAGTACTTCCGAATTAATTACAGTATTAAGAAATATGGGTGATAAAGTTCTATGGCCCAAAGAAATGAGATCAAATCCAAACAGAAGGAACCCAGACTTCTGGTGTGAATTTCACAATGATCATGGGCACAAAACATCAGACTGTAGGTTATTGCAAGGTGAGGTAGAACACTTATTAAAACAAGGTTATCTAATAGAACTATTTAGTGAAAAAGGTAAACATGCATATATGAAGAATAGGCAGGAGCCCCAAAAACCACCATCTTCGAACAGAACTGTAAATGTGATAAATGGAGGAGAGGAAGTAAATGGCATAACTTATACTTTAGCAAGAAGGATGTCCAAGTTCACAGCGACCCACGGGAAACGGACTCGTGAGACTTTAGGGGCTGACAGCATCTCATTCGATGACTCAGATGCTGATGAATTACTGCTTCCACATAACGACGCACTAGTAATATCTCTACTTATACATGACACTAACGTAAAAAAAGTATTGATTGATCCAGGTAGCTCGGTCAATATCATTTTGCTGAGGGTTGTGGAAGAGATGTTAATGGGGGACTGTGTAATTCCAAAAGCACGTTCGTTGTCTGGATTCGACAACTCTACTGTCATAACAAAAGGAGAAATTGAGCTTAATACCTATGCAGAAGGCGTCGTCAAGGAAACAAAATTTCAAGTTATAGATACAGATGTTGCTTATAATGCAATCATAGGGAGACCATGGATCCATGACATGGATGCATTACCATCCACCCTACATCAGGTAATCAAATTCCCTTCCAGATGGGGAATCAAGCAAATTAGGTGATCAGGAGACTTCAAGAAACACCAACTCAGTAATGCTTTCCAATAAAAAAGAAATAGCGGAGGAATCAAAAGACGAGGGAGCAACTCGAACAGACACGGAAGAAAATGATAAAGACACGGTGAATCAAATCACCACGGATGACACATCAAGACATACAGACATGGTCTAGACCTGATGTTATTCAAGAACAAGAAGAGAATGAAAATATCAAGACAACGACTGATGAGCTCAAAGTTGTTCCACTGTTTGATCTTAAGCCTGAGCACAAAATCCACATAGGAGCAAGGCTAAGCCCGACCAGAAGAGGTAAGTTAATTGAATATTTAAAAGTTAACGCAGATTATTTTGCTTGGTCCCGTTCAGATATGATAGGTATACCCCCAGAAGTGATGACTCGTAAACTAAATGAAGACCCATCCTTCGTACCTGTCAAGGAAAAAAAAAGAAAGCAAGGATTGTTCAAAGAATCAAGTGGTCGATGAAGAGGTACAGAAACTCTTAAAAATTGGTTCAATACATGAGGTAAAATATCCTAAATGGTTAGTTAATACTGTAGTGGTACCTAAAAAGAACAGTAAATGGAGAGTATGTGTAGATTATATTGATCTGAATAAACCATGCCCAAAAGACTCATTTCCATTACCGCATATAAATCAAATGATTGATGCCACTACAGGCCATGAATTATTAAGTTTTCTAGATGCATATTCTGGTTACAATCAGATAAAAATGGACCCCTCGGACGAGGAAAAACCTCCTTTATTACAAACAGGGGGACTTATTGTTACAAAGTCATGCCTTTTGGCTTAAAAAATGTTGGAGCCACGTATCAAAGGCTAGTGACCAAGATGTTCCAGGAACATCTGGGGAAAATAATGGAGGTGTACATTGATGACATGTTGGTAAAGTCAACGAAGGCATAAGATCATTTCCAACATCTCTCGACTACTTTCGAGATCCTCCGCAGGTATAACATGAAGTTAAATCAAGAAAAATGCGCCTTTGACGTCGAATCAGGTAAATTTTTGGGTTTTCTCGTATCAAATAGAGGCATTGAAGTAAATCCTGCTCAAATTAAAGCTATTGAAGAAATACCTGATGTACTAACGAGCAAAAAATAAATTCAAAGATTAACAGGTACGATTGCAGCTTTAGAA
The DNA here is from genome assembly GCA_005239505.1 of Nicotiana paniculata. Lineage (NCBI taxonomy): Eukaryota > Viridiplantae > Streptophyta > Magnoliopsida > Solanales > Solanaceae > Nicotiana > Nicotiana paniculata. The sequence continues at coordinate 38,993 of ML347409.1, forward strand.
AGATTCATCTCCAGATCTTCAGAGAAGAGTTTCAAATTCTTCTCAGTACTAAAGAAGCAGAATTAGTTCGAATGGACTGAAGAATGTAAAGAAGCTCTTAAAGACTTGAAGGCTTATCTATGGAATCCCCCACTACTATCTAAACCAAAGGAAGGGTAAAGTTTATACATTTATCTTGTTGTGGAAGAAATAGCCGTAAGTGCAATCCTGGTAAGGGAGGACAAAGGTAAGCAATCTCCTATCTACTATGTAAGTAAGTCCTTACTAGATGCTGAAACTAGATATCAGCATCTAGAAAAATTAGCCTTGGCTACAATCATGGCAGCTAGAAAGTTAAGACCGTACTTTCAGTGTCACCCAATTAATGTTGTAACTTCATATCCTTTGAGAAATATTTTGCATAAGCAAGAACTGTCAGATAGACTAGCTAAATGGGCAATAGAACTAAGTGAATATGGCATAATCTATCAACCTAGGACTACAATAAAGTCTCAGGTTTTAGCCGATTATTTTGCAAATTTTTAACACTAGCTTAATTCCTGAAGTAGAAAAAGAGTTACAAATCCTTACCGGAGCTAATCCAGGAATATGGACTCTATTCACCGACGGCTCTTCTAATATCAAGGGAGTCGGGTTGGGAATTGTTTTAATACCACCTTCGGGTGAAAAAGATAAGGCAAACTATTAAATGGTATCCCATTACTATCAATGAAGCAGAGTACGAAGCCGTCATTGCAGGACTCGAAGTAGCACGAGAACTCTCAATTGAGCAAATCGTGATCAAAAGTGACTCTCAACTAGTGGTGAACCAGATGCAGGGGACTTATACTGCTAAAGAGACTCGAATGAAACAGTATCTGGAAAAGACACGAGTACTGGTACAGCAATTCCAGTCATAGAAGATTATGCAAGTACCTAGAGAGGAAAATGCAGAAGCATATGCATTAGCTAATCTTGCAGAAATTATAGATGTAACGAATAAAGACAATGCTATTGTGGTACATTTATTTCAATCAGCAATTGACCAGGACAAGAATGAGGTAACATTTAATAATATAACCTGGATTGGAGAAACGAAATTGTAATTTTTTTGCAGAATTGTACCGTGCCTAAAGATAATAAAGAAGCTCAAGCACTTCGCCTAAAAGATGCACGGTACTGCCTAGTTCGTGACACTCTGTATCGCAAAATGCTTGGAGGTCTCCTAGAAAGGTGCCTTGGACCAAACCAAACTGAGTACGTGATGAAAGAAGTACATGAACGACATTGTAGGAACCACGCAGGTGCAAGATCCTTAGTCAAAACCCTAATCAGAGTAGGGTACTATTGGCCTAAGATGGAAGAAGACGCTAAAAAGTTTGTAGCTAAATGCGATAAATGTCAGCGATATGCTAACAATATGCATCGGCCCGCAGAATTACTACACCCGGTTGTATCACCTTGGCCATTTATGAAATGGGGAATGGATATAGTAGGACCTCTAACCCCAGCCAAAGGAAAGGTACGATTTTTACTTGTATTAACAGATTATTTCTCAAAATGGGTAGAGGCATATGCTTTTAAATAGGTACGAGAAAAACAAGTGAACAGTTTCATATGGCGAAACATCATATGCCGTTTTGGTGTACCAAAGGAAATTGCATGTGATAATGGCCCACAATTCATAGGCTCTCAAATCACAGAATTCTTCCAAAGCTGGCAAATCAAACGAATCACTTCTTCACCATATCATCATGTAGCTAACGGGCAAGGTGAGTCAACAAATAAAATCATTGTTAACAATCTGAAGAAACGATTGGGAAAAGCCAAGGGAAATTGGCATGAAGAACTAATGGCAGTATTATGAGCTTCTAGAACTAGTGCAAAGACAGCCACGGGAGAAACCCCATTCGCGCTTGTTTATGGCTCAGAAGCTCTAATACCAGTGGAAATTGGTGAACCGAGCATGAGATTCACAACAGCAACAGAAGAAACAAACAATGACGAGTTAAGAACAAATCTAGATTTACTCGAGCAAAAGAGAGAAGCTGCTTTAATACGCATGGCAGCTCAAAAGAAAATCATAGAGCGATATTACAACAGAAAAGCTCACCTCAGATATTTTAAAATTGGGTACTTTGTCCATAAGAAAATTTTTCAATCAACAAAGGAGGCTGGAGCAGGAAAATTAAATCCAAATTGGGAAGGACCCTACAAAGTGCGTGGTATTGCTGGAAAAGGTTTTTATGAGCTGGAAACCATGGATGGCAAAATTTTACCAACAAGTTGGAATGTTGTTCACTTGAAGAAATATTACTTCTAAGGAAAAGGAATACCCACGGTCAGGTATAATTACGTTCAATTTTATTTAAAACAGTTAAAATTATACTAACCGTTTAGATGATAGGCAAAAAGCTAACCCACAACCAGATGATGGTATTAGACCTGAATAGACACGAGGAAAAAACTGAATTCCCGGTCTAGGGTTACAACTTTCTGATGGACTTTTCAAAGGGTTAAGCAGTCATCATCTAAACTATATACCTTCAAGTCCCATATGTTTTTCCTTCTCAGGAAAAGGACCACAAGAAAGGAATAGTCAAGTGCTCGAGATTTCATTCTTCAAAGCTCAAACACTTGGGGGACTATACAGTATGGAAGAGGCAAATAAGACTATCAAAAGAGTCAAAGTTCAAGCCTGAAGATCCATTTTTCCCAACAAATCAAAAGTTACGAGCAGAATCAAGAGCCAAAGACAAAATCACAAAGCCTGATTCAGAAACCTACAAACAACATACTCGTGAATATAAACGAATGTTTAGGTTAAAGGAAGAATTCAGTTACGGGAAGAAATTCATACCCCCGTGTTTATTCAAAACCTATTGCAAATGCAAACAATTACGAAAGAGTCATAGACGATGCTCAAATACATGTAAAATATTACGAAAGTTCGAATAATATAAAAACTTTCTGCAAAATATTATTCGGAATAAACATGTGAATTCCTATCTCTCTTTTGTATATTTACACCATTATGAAGTTTAGACGTCTTCTTCATTAAGTGTCATTCATAAAAGGGCCCTCTTTTATAAATCGTGCTTATTTCAAAAAGACACGAAATGCTGAAGCATTTTTAAATGCAAAATTAAGTACCAAAGGGGTAAAACAAAAACCCGAACGTAAAGCATGCAAACACTTAAGAGTAAAACGAAAACTCAAAAAAACACAAGTCATGCTAAGAAATGTAAATACTAATATTATATAATGGTAAAAACTAAGTATTAACTTAGTTTAAACCAAATTTGTTTATAAAAAGTTTCCCCTAAGTTGTCATGGGACTTACTAAACCAAACTTCACCCCCAAATGGGACCGGCGGTAACCACCAATTGTTCCAAAAAAGAAAAAGAGAGGGATTGATAAACTTTCACTAGGCACTGGGAGGATTATCTTCATCAGCAGGAGGAGCAGCTTGAGATGGCGAGGCTTGGGCAACAGCTTCATCAGGCATGACCTCATCACCCATTGGAACTTCAACTTCAAGTGATGAAAAATTTTGACTTTGCCGAGACTTTTCAATCGTCTCCTTAGTCTTGGAAATTTCAGCTTCTAAGTCAAAATTTTCTTGGCCCATTTCCGTCAATGTGTCAAGACGAGCATTCGAATAAGCCCAATTCACATCAACAACTGCGTTATCCTCAAGAGCCTCATAATCTTTCACCCATTTTTCAATATCGACTCACAGCTCATCTCTTTCAACCACGATAGCATCATAAGAAGCCTGTAAAAGGGCAAAAGATCTTTCCAGAAACTGAATCTTGTTTGAAGATTCACGGAGGTCCTCTTGGGTCTGAGTAAGTGATTGCACAAGTTCACCAGCATAAGCCTCCTTCTGGTCAAACAAAGTCTTAAAGCTTCTTATCTCTTCAGTAGCATGGAAAAGCTTCTCCGCAAAGGAAGACTCCAGTATGGTTTTATCCTTGCCTGCTTGACTTGATAAAGCCTTCTCAATGGCCAATTCCGCTGCAATTACTCTAACATGTTGCTCTAAGGTGCACTTTTCCTCTTCTACTGCTTCCATATCAAGTTGAAGGCTCTCAAATTGTTCCTTCCAGTTATTAGCCTCGGTATGGTAGTCATTCATTGACTGCTCCGTATGTACGATCCTTTTCATCAACTCTATACCAATGAGATTGATCTACACAAAAAAAGTGGTAAATTTGATATGGCAAAGGCTAGTGTTAAGAAGAAATAACAGGAAGGTTACCTTCAAAGATGAGTGTACATTCTCATTCATCCACGTTAAGGAGCTATGACTTTCCAATTTTGACTTTTAAATTGGGCCAATCAAAGGCTTCAACCATACGTCCCCCTGGCCTGATTTCTTTAAGAGGCTACCTTCCGTAGGAACCTCGATCATAATTCGCTTTATCTCCCCATGTCACTGCATAGTTTTGAATATTGACAAAAGGTTGACCAGTTGAACCAGGTCCATCAGAGCACACATCGTGAACTGACGAGCTGGCACATGAACCGTATATGCTTAGGAGATGTTTTGAATATGAAATATCAGCATACGAAGAGATTGTCTCCTAATGCGAAAAGGTTGCAAACTGATCTGATTAATTGAAGTCGAATTCAGCAAGGAAAGTAACAAAAGAAAGGAAGTTGAGTTCGGTTCGAATTGGTTCACCCAGGTAGAGTTGAACTGGAATTGGAAGACAAGCTCAACGACTGACTCTATAAATACTTGATGTATTTCTACTGAAATTCAAGACGTACAAAGCTGAAGTGAATCAAAGTCTGAAAGCAAAATTTCCTGAGTTATTTTTGCTAGCAGAATCATTGTGCGATGCAAAGGCTACAGTTCAACTAGAAGAACCAGTTCCATCAGATTGATTATTGAGTCTAGTATATTGTAGTAGGAGTTTTTAATATTGTATCTTTCAGCTTTCATAGAAGAAATTGTAATAGGTACGTATTGTTCAAGTTAGAGTTAACTTGAGGTGTGTAGAAATTAGCTAGGGGCTAGTTACTACAAAGGGATTAGAGTTAGTCCTAGGATTACAAAAGAGTTTATTTTGTAAGTCCGTTTGGCTCAGAGTTTT